>JAKOGI010001994.1:0-52500 GCA_029747015.1 Carnegiea gigantea
GCAAAGTCGTTCTACAAGAAGACTAGTGGTTATAACAAGATGTCTTGATTTGATTTGGTTTTATATTTTTAGACTCTTGTTAATATGCCAATTAGAAAGTTTTAATTTACCACTCCCTGGAAACGGTTTTGCTTTTCGAAAAATATTTCGGATCACCCTTCAGAACAACCACGGAAACAGGGCGATCAGGGTGTTTCCCGAATAAGCTGCGAAAAACTGCTTTGCATGATTTTTATCTTTTTGATTTTGAGCAGCTTCTTCAAAGATTTGCAAGAAAGATTTTTCTATGGAGTATCTTATTCTTTACCCAAAAAAACGGTTATCAAAAATCTTAAGGGATTTGCAAAATCTTTTTGAATAAAAAGAATATTCAATTTTTGGCAAGTGGATAAGGTAGTTGAGAAAAACATGGGCTAGCTGCTAAAGAACACCGCCTTATGCACTCGGTTCAGGAAGTGTTTTTCAGCTCATGTCACCTTACCCCTTATAGCTAAAGGATTCTATTTTCTCTAGGATTTTAGTTTCCAAAAATTTTAGAAATAGTTTTTCCATCCCTTGTGGGTAAAGGATTCTATATTCTTCAGAATTTTTAGTTTCCAAAAATTTGATGAATTGTGTTCTAAGCACTATAAAAGGCAGCTTCTTACAATCTTGGACACATCGGTTTTCAGAGAGAAAAAATCTGAGTTCATGAGCTAAAACGTTTGAAAAGAAAACCGAGCCTTGTGAGCGAATTAATTGAGCTTTCAAAGTTGGCATACTAGGACTTCATTGTACCCTATATTAGCTTAGTTGAGAAGTATTGTAATAGGGTATTTTTTCTTTACATTCTTCTTTCACAAGAGTGAGTAGAGTGTGTGTCCAAATCAAGGGGATTTTGAACGTGGGGTAACTTGTCTTAGGGAAGACAGGTTACGTGTGTTACAAGTTGTAACAAGGTGTGTTACTATTGTAATGTGATTAGCCCGTTTAGTGAAGTGTTTAAATCCTATACGAGGTAGGTCGTGGTTTTTAACCTCATTTGGGCTAGAGGTGTTTTCCACGTAAAAATCCTGTGTCCATTATTTCCGCATTCAATTTTGTTGAATTTTCGCTTCTGCTTAACTCAGAAACAACCTGTGAGAACAGGGTCTAAGACTGTTTGTCAGCAACTTGCGAAAATCGGACACCATAATTCACCCCCCCTCTTGTGGTTGTGTACTCTCTAATTCAACAAGTGGTATCAGAGCAGGTTCTCCTTTGAAAAGCTAAAACCTTTTGAGAGATCCTTGAAGATGAGTACTCCACAAGGCATACTTGAAGGTCAATCCATAACTCGTCCACCATACTTTAATGCCCAACACTATAGTTGGTGGAAGAATAGGATGGAAAACTACATCCAAGCCGAGGACTATGAGTTGTGGATGCTCATCAAGCATGGACCACTCATCCCTAAGAAAACACCTGAAGATGGAAAGTCAATCCCCAAGGAGCCTAAGGAGTTCAATGCTGAAGATTACAAGATGATGGAGAAGAATGCCAAGGCCAAGAAACTCCTATATTTTGGCCTAGGTCTTGATGAATATACTCGCATATCTGAATGTGAGTCGGCCAAAGAAATCTGGGATGCTTTGCAAGTAGCTCACGAAGGGGCCAATCAAGTAAAGCAATCCCGGATTGAATTGCTTATGAGAAAGTATGAGCTGTTCGAGATGGGTGATCGGAAAAGTGTGATGGACATGTACACTCGCTTCACTCACATAACGAATGAGTTGAAATCCTTGGAAAAATCCTTCACCACCGAAGAATTGGTAAGGAAGATCCTAAGAATTTTACCTCATTCTTGGGAAGCAAAAGTAACGGCCATCCAAGAAGCTAAGGACATGAACAAGATCGCCCTAGATGAGCTGATTGGAAACCTCCAAACATATGAACTTAGGAAATATTCTCAACAGAAAGATGAGACAAAGAGAGAATGAGGTTATGCACTAAAGGCCTTAGAAGATGATTCTGATTCTGAGGAGGAGGAGATTGCCATGATGACTTAAAAATTTAAGAAGTTCTTCAAGAAAGTCAAAGAAAACATCAAAAGGAAGGACTTCGGCAAAGCCAGGACCACCCCTCGGGAACAGTTCACTGGGTGTTTTAAGTGTGGTAAGCTGGACCACATTGTGAGAAACTGCCCACTGCACAAGGAAGAACAAGAACCCGAACACCCCAGAAAACAGGAGAGGAAACAGGGTGTAAGCAGCTCAGCGAAAAGGTTCTCAAAAGCTATGCTCGCGGCCTGGGGAAATTCAAGTGAGGATGAGGAAGGGTCTGAAGCTGGGGAAGCTGATGTAGCACTCATGGCAAGGAGTGACACTGATTCCGATGATGAGTCAACGGATAGTCTGACTCAACTCAAGAATAAGGTACGTGGTCTAAATAAATCAACTCTTGAGAAATTAGTGTACAATATAATGGATATATGTGCTGAATTAAAAGGGGATGTTCGAGATTTAGAACTTAAAAATGAAACCCTTAAATTAGAAAAGCTTGAAGTTGACAAAGAGACTCTTGCCTTGCATGAAAACATCAATGTGCTTGAAGAAACTCTACTCATAAAAGAAGAGACTTGTTCCACTAAACTGACTGAGCTAGGAAAAGAATCTCTTGACTTAAAAGGTAAGGTCGAGTCTTTGCTGGAAGAAAACAGAAACTTGCTTGAAAAAATAAAACACTTAGAATCAAACCTTGCCGCAAACAAGCTCTGGAACAGGTCCTCAAGGGCGTTGGAATGGTTAAACACTCATCATAGTCAAAATAGAAGAGGACTAGGTTTTGTACCTAAGATGACCTACCCAGTGAATAACAAATATGTGGGATTACCTGAGAATATTGTTTGTTTTCATTGTGGTAAAATGGGGCATTATCGATATGCTTGTCCTATAAGAAAGTATTCTATTAAAAAGAACTCAGTGCATGTAAAACAAATGTGGGTTAGGAAAGATGAGATTTATACGTCTAAAGGAATGGGACCCAAGTGGATCTGGGTTCCCAAAAATAACCCTTGATTTGTTTTGCAGGCTGAAGTGAGAGAGAACAACCCAGCAAACAGTGCAGGAAACAGTCTAGGGAACAGGCAGTTGTGGTATGTTGACAGTGGGTGTTCGAGGCATATGACTGGTGAAAAATCCAATTTTCTCTCACTTACAACATCAGAAGGAGGGAGTGTAGCATTTGGAAACGGCAAATCTGGGACAATTATCGGTATAGGTAAGATAGGTGAGTCACTCTCCCATTCAATTGACAATGTTTATTTTGTGGATGGTTTAAAACACAACTTGCTAAGTGTGTCCTAACTGTGTGACAAAGACAACCTAGTAGTGTTCTCTCCAACACGTTGCTTGGGTGTAAACATGAACACAGGAGATGTTGTGTTGAGGGGGAAGCGACACAAAAATGTTTATAAAGTGTGTATTTCTACTCTTCCCCAAAATAATTTGACTTGTTTGAGTGCCTTAAAAGATTATGTTGTGCTTTGGCACAAAAGACTAGGTCATGCAAGCCACTCTCTTTTGAACAAACTTGTAACCAAAGATTTAGTAGTTGGCTTACCTTCCATCAAATTCAATGATGACAAGGTATGTGATGCATGTGCCAAAGGCAAACAAGTAAAAAATTCATTTAAGTCTAAAAAGTGTATAAGCACTACTCGACCCCTTGAATTAATACATATGGATCTATGTGGTCCAATGAGGATCATGAGCCGAGGTGGCAAGAGATATGTGCTTGTGATAATGGATGACTACTCTCGTTTCACTTGGACTTTGTTTTTGGCTTCTAAAGATGAAACTTTTGAAAAATTTCTTGCTTTCATTAAAAAGACTGAAAAGAGGATAGGACACTCTTTGGTATGCATAAGGTCTGACAATGGTACAGAATTTGAAAATTCAAGCTTTATTGACTATTGTAATGAGCATGATGTTGATCACAATTTTTCAGCTCCAAGAACACCCCAACAGAACCGTGTGGTAGAGCGCAAAAATCGTACTCTAGAGGACATGACTAGAACAATGCTTGTTGCTAGTGGTCTTCCTAGAAATTTTTGGGCTGAAGCTTTAAACACATCATGTTACATTATAAATAGATGCATGATTAGACCTGTTCTTAACAAAACTCCTTATGAGATCCTCAAAGGAAGAAAACCAAATATTTTGCATTTGAGAGTTTTTGGGTGTAAATGTTTTGTGCATAATAATGGAAAAGATGCCTTAGGGAAATTTGATCCAAGGAGTGACGAGGCAATATTCCTCGGTTACTCCTCACATAGTAAGGCATACAAAGTGTTTAATAAGAGAACCTTGTGTGTTGAAGAAAGTGTGCATGTGCTTTTTGATGAAACTAACTCTCTAAGTGAGAATGATGCACAGGAGGAAGACCTCGAACTAGGTCTTGCTAGAAAAGAGATGCTGCTTCAAGATGAACCAGGCAAGGATCAACCTGAGGAATCAAGGCCTGAAACTGTTCTTCAGGAAGGTAGGCAGGGTGTGAACCAAACAGGGGGAAACAGAGTAGAACCCTGTTCGGGACAACATCAGCCGAACCCTTCTGAGATAATTTCACGAATAGGCTCCCAAACAGGCTTGGGAACAGGTGCTGAACTTGTTTCGCCAAGTATTCCAGCTAGGATGGGGAGCATATCTGTAAACCCACTTTCACCACGATTATGGAAATACCAAAGTTCACATCCTCTTCATCAAATTTTGTCTAATATTAATACAGGAGTTCAAACTAGATCTAGGCTTAAAAATTTTTGTGCTTTCTATGCTTTTCTCTCAAAAATTGAGCCTAAGAATATTAATAAAGCTCTTGCAGATTCAGATTGGGTCACAGCCATGCAAGAACAACTCCATCAGTTCGAAAGAAACAAGGTATAGCACTTTGTGCCACGGCCAGAGGATAGAACAATCATTGGAGCCTAGTGGGTGTTTCGTAACAAGCTAGATGAGTGCGGAACAGTCACTAGGAACAAGGCCTGGCTGGTGGTTCAAGGCTACAACCAAGAAGAGGGAATTGATTATGAAGAGACTTTTGCACCTGTTGCAAGGATGGAAGCCATTCAAATCTTGATAGCTTTTGCAGCCCACATGGAGATCAAGTTATATCAAATGGATGTTAAAAGTGCATTTCTAAATGGGTACCTTAAAGAGGAAGTGTATGTCAAACAACCCCCCGGTTTTGAAAGTGATGAATTTTCTAACCATGTTTTCAAACTTGACAAGGCACTTTATGGTTTAAAACAAGCTCCCAGAGCTTGGTATGAGCGGTTGTCAAGCTTTTTATTGGAAAATAATTTTGCAAGAGGCAAGGTAGACAATAATTTGTTTCTAAAATCTAAGGGGGAACATTTGTTGATTGCCCAAGTATATGTCGATGACATCATATTTGGTGCAACTCATCATGAATTGTGCAATGAATTTTCAAAAATGATTAGGAGTGAGTTTGAAATGAGCATGATGGGTGAGCTTTTTTTTTGGCTTGCAAATCAAGCAAACTTCAAATGGCACCATGATCCATCAACAAAAGTATATTAAGGAATTACTTAAGCGTTTTGGGATGGAGTCAGCCTAGCCCATTGATACTCCCATCTCTCCTTCAACTAGGTTGGCAATGGATGATGGTAGTCCCTCAGTTGAGGAGAAATCCTATAGGGGCATGATAGGGTCACTCTTATATCTAACTGCTAGTAGACCTGACATTGCTTTTAGTGTTGGTCTATGTGCACGTTTTCAGTCAAACCCTAAAGAAACTCATCTAAAGGCTGTTAAAAGGATTTTTAAGTACTTAAGACATACACCTGATCTAGCCTTATGGTGTCCCAAAGGTTGTAACTTTGATCTTGTTGGGTATGCTGATGCTGATTACGCAGGTTTCTTGGTTGATAGGAAAAGCACCTCAGGTATGGCTCACTTTCTTGGACCTTGTTTGGTATCTTGGGCAACTAAGAAACAACTCTCTGTTGCCTTGTCCACAGCAGAAGCTGAGTATGTGACAGCTGCATCTTATTGTGCTCAGTTATTATGGATAAGACAACAACTCAAGGACTTTTGTGTTGACATAGGATGCATTCCTATTTATTGTGACAATACAAGTGCAATTAATATTGCCAAAAATCCATGTCAACACAAAAGAAAAAAACATATTGACATTTGTCATCATTTCTTGAGAGACAATGTTGAAAAGGGAGTGATCTCAATGAATTTTTGTGCCACTGAAAATCAAATTGCTGATATATTCACAAAGGCATTGAGTAGAGAACAATTTGAAAGGAATAGACTCGAACTAGGCTTAATTAGAACAACCTGACCAACCTGTTCTCTCTCCCTATTTGCAAAATTTAAAAGTGACGGGTACAACATGTTAAATTTTTGTTTGCAATCAACTTGTGTGCTATGTTTAGCATATGTGAGGTTTGCAACTTGCTGACACTCGTTGAGGTCTAATGAGATTGCCCTTATTGTCTAATGCTACCGAGCAAGTAACCTCAAGAACAAGCATCAGAAACTGGTACGCCTCTTGTTTGTCAAATGTGTGCAACAAATTGAAAACTGCTAATCTCTTCCCGAGGCGTGCGCAATAAATGCTAAAGTCCGTTACAAAAACGGCAAAATCTTTTAAAGATTTCGCACGTCTCTCTCTCCCTTTAAAGCTCTTGCTCAATCTCTCACCTCCACCGAAACTCTCTTGCTTTGAAACTCTGTTCAAGAACCCTAATCTCTCTCCTTCCTCTGAAAAATGGCATTCCCCATTAGCTTCGAGAGCTCCTCGACCTTGACCCAGGGCAACCAGACACAGGGCACAGCCTTGCAAACAGCCACAGCCCTGTTTGCACCTACACAATTTCTGACGGCCCTCATGGAAGGAAACAGGGTCAGAAACAGGGCCTGAAGTTTTTAAGGAGAACCTAGGGGAGGATTTGTCAAGAGAAGAAGGGGGAAGTAGTGGTCAACTGGAGGAGGCCCCTGCCAAAACTGAACAAGCCACACCGGTACCACCAACTGGTGAGAAACGCAAAAGGTACAAAATTGTGGCTAGGGGTGCTAGAGTACCAAGAACACGACCACCATCAAGGTCTAAAAGCGGTCAGACTGAAGAGCCCTCAAAAAGTGAACCCCTTGTCAAACCAAAACCACAAATCCCCTCTTCGGCCAAACCCACAAACAGACCCACAAGAAAATCAGCCCGAATAGCTTTTCACTCCACTCCTCGTCCTGCCAAACAGTCAGCCCCTGTTATTGAGGAGATTGATTCCTCCTCTGAGCCTTCATCAGATAGCGACACTGAGAACACTGCCTTCAAACAGGGCACACTCGTGTTCTCACAGTCCTCAGAGGATAAACCTCTTTCTATACCAAAACCATCAACCCTCAAAACTCCCAAGAGAAAAGCCTCCCTCAAACATGCCTCCACCCAAGACCCTCCTACTGAGCCCCAACCTAAACAAGCCAAGAAATCTACCCCGTCTGCAATCTATGCCAAACTGACCCAATTGATTCAGAGACGGGTTGTCAGGGGCAAAATTATAAAGGTCAAGTATTTTGAGAAATAGGGTCTGGGGGTGTTTCTGCACAAGCTGCGTGCACAAGAGTGGTATAAGTTGTTTACAAACACCTAGCTGGGGTGTTTTGTATATGAGTTGGCAGAGTTCTATGCCAACTGCACTGTCACCGAAGGAGTGGTGACAAGTATTGTTAATGGGAAGCAGCTTCGCTTCGATGCGAAGATATTAGGGGACATTCTGGGGATTTCCTCCACAGGCTTTGATATATATGTGAGGGAAGACAAGACTATTCTAGGGATAGCCAGGCTACTGGAACTCGCCAAGAAATTTAGCCAGCAACCAAGCCTGCAAACACCCAAGTCTGTGAAGAAAGGGGACATGACATCGCTCCATCAATTGCTATTTCGGTTTATCATCAAGAATGTCATCCCCAGAGGCAAGGGCGCAATCTTGTTGATGCCATGGATCAGTGTTTGATGGATCTGATGGACACGGAAGTGCAAATTAACCTTCCTGCCATCATGATTCGACATATTACAAGAATTGCAAACACCACTAGGGAACATGATCTGGGATACGGCTTCTTTCTGACTAGTGTGTTTGAGCACTTTGGGGTGACACTACAGAAGAAGGTGGGCGCTCAGTTCATTGATGAGATCGGGAGTAACACCCTTATGGGGTGTGGGTATGCTTTGATTGAAGGGTCTGCCTCAGAACAGGGGACCAGAACACCCCGTCCTCCTGTTCCTGACAGTTCCTCAACCAAGCTTGAGGCTGCTTTGGAAGAAAACTCTCACCTCAGTACTGAGCTTAACGCTGTAAAGGCTGCCCTGGACGAGGAAAAAGCTCTAAATGCAAAACGCCATGTAGATCTCCTCGCCCTTCTCTCTTCACTTTCAGCAAAATTTTCTCCTTCTGCTCCTTGAACACCCCTCATGAGCTGTTCCCATCTGTTGTTCTCATAGCCTGTTCTCACTTCTCTTGGTGAATTAGTTTGTACTCTGTTGCACTCTTTTGATGAATGACAGGATATCTTGTTTTTTGATTGGCTTTGCCTTGCTTGCTTTTTGTTGTGAATTGCTTGTGTGTGACTAGGATGGCCAATTTCATTACCATACCAAAACACTTGAGTGTATCGCCTGTTGACTTTCCTCCATTACCCAAGTGGTGGTGATAGCAAACACCCTCTGTTTGACTGTTCGCCCCTACTTTTTAATGATGCCAAAGGGGGAAGATAGGTTGACCAATATTGTTTTAGTTCTGCCATGGACTAGTTAATTTTCTTACAATCTTTTCGATACTAACTGCTTCATGTGAATTTGAATAATTGGTACAAATCACTTAAATTGCCCTTGAAAGTCAATATGGTCACTTGGTTTGTCATCATCAAAAAGGGGGAATTTGTTAGAATGTATAAAGTTTTGGTGATAACAAATCCAAGTGTTGTTGTTGTTGCTCCAAACAGGCTTTCCAAACAGGACCTTACTGTTGTTCTCAATGTATTAAAACTGCTTGACTAATGGTTTATCAAGAACGGGTACTCAAGTCAGCAATGTAAGAACACCTGTGAGGAACAGGTTCTGTGAGGTGTTTTGAAACATATCCTGAGAAGTGTTTGAAACATAAGATATGTGCAGCTGTGACAAACAGGTTCCGTGCGGTATTTGAAGCATATTCTGTGAAGTGTTTGCAGCAAAGTCGTTCTACAAGATGACTAGTGGTTACAACAAGATGTCTTGATTTGATTTGGTTTTATATTTTTAGACTCTTGTTAATTTGCCAATTAGAAAGTTTTAATTTACCACTCCCTAGAAACAGTTTTGCTTTTCGGAAAATATTTCGGATCACCCTTCAGAACAACCCTGGAAACAGGGCGATCAGGGTGTTTCCAGAATAAGCTGCGAAAAACTGCTTTGCATGATTTTTATCTTTTGGATTTTGAGCAGCTTCTTCAAAGATTTGCAAGAAAGATTTTTCTATGGAGTATCTTATTCTTTACCCTAAAAAACGGTTATCAAAAATCTTAAGGGATTTGCAAAATCTTTTTGAATAAAAAGAATATCCAATTTTTGGCAAGTGGATAAGGTAGTTGAGAAAAACATGGGCTAGCTGCTGAAGAACACCGCCTTATGCACGCGGTTCAGGAAGTGTTTTCAGCTCATGTCACCTTACCCCTTGTAGCTAAAGGATTCTATTTTCTCTAGGATTTTAGTTTCCAAAAAATTTCAGAAATAGTTTTTCCATCCGTTGCAGGTAAAGGATTCTATATTCTTCAGATTTTTTAGTTTCCAAAAATTTGATGAATTGTGTTCCAAGCACTATAAAAGGTGGCTTCTTACAATCTTGGACACATCGGTTTTCAGAGAGAAAAAAATCTGAGTTCATGAGCTAAAACGTTTGAAAAGAAAACCGAGCCTTGTGAGTGAATTAATTGAGCTTTCAGAGTTGGCATACTAGGACTTCGTTGTACCTTATATTAGCTTAGTTGAGAAGCATTGTAATAGGGTGTTTTTTCTTTACATTCTCCTTTCACAAGAGTGAGTAGAGTGTGTGTCCAAATCAAGGGAATTTTGGACGTGGGGTAACTTGTCTTAGGGAAGACAGGTTACGTGTGTTACAAGTTGTAACAAGGTGTGTTACTATTGTAACGTGATTAGCCCGTTTAGTGAAGTGTTTAAATCCTACACGAGGTAGGTCGTGGTTTTTAACCTCAGTTGGGCTAGAGGTGTTTTCCACGTAAAAATCCTGTGTCCATTATTTCCGCATTCAATTTTGTTGGATTTTCGCTTCTGCTTATCTCAGAAACAACCTGTGCGAACAGGGTCTAAGACTGTTTGTCAACAACTTGCGAAAATCGGACACCACAATTCACCCCTCCTCTTGTGGTTGTGTAGTCTCTAATTCAACAAGAAGGTATGTTTAATGCATTAAATTTCTAGAGATTTTGTGAAACATGGAAGATTTCTTGGTAAAGAAATCTGGTAGAGTGAAGCATGCCTTAGTGGGTTACTGTTTAGGTGTTTGGGGAGTTGGCTTTAGTTGGGGCCAAATTAACTTAATTTAAGTAATGATGGTGTGTTTGCTTTGTGTGTGTTTAGAAAAGTTAAGTGAAATCTAAACTTGGGATTTGGGTTTTGATGTTGATTTTGTTGTACATTTGAATTGTAAATTGAAGGAAAAAGGATTTTGGGTATTATATATAAAGGCCACAGGGTGGATTTTACATGTGATTTAGAAGAGTATCAGATACTTGACCTTAATAGGGATGCTAGGGCTAAACTGATGAAGGTAGGATATGAACCACCTGAGTTCTTTGGCTTTATGTTTGCTGCTCCTGGTGCTAGTAAAAAGAAATTGCCCTTATTGTGTGATAAGGATTGGCTGCATTTGGTTAGCTTGTGGAATTATGCCAAAGGAGAGATTCCTATATATATGCTAGCCACTACTGCCCCATCTAGACACCGACTAATTATTAATGAGTTAGATGGTACAGAAGGAACCCATAGTCAAACTAGGCCTCACACAAAGAACCCTGAAGTTGTAGGTCCACTTGAAAATGCTCCTTTTATTAGTGGTAGTGATGAGGATGAGTTTGATTTACTTAGGGAAGATGAGTATGAATGTATGCTGTCTGCTAGACAAGCTAAGAAATGGGCTGACAGTTTAATTTGTACTCCAGTAACCTAGCCCATTAAGTCACCAAGTATTCCAACAACCTAGCCCATTAAGTCACCTAGGAGGCCCACTAAGTTGAAGGTGACCCCTTTGAAGAAGTCACCAAACTTTCATTAAAGAAGCCCATCTACAAAGTCCCCACCTACTGCCCAAGTAACCTCACCTTTTAAAATCAGGGAGTTGGTGAACCCTAAACCTATCTTTGATTCATTAGGTTCACTACTCACTGTGGATTTCTCTACCTACTTGAAGTCCTCTGAAGCTACCTCATCTAACCCTCCAGCTTCTCAGCCTTGCTCATCTCAGCCTCTAATATCTCAGCTTACCCTATTTTATACTATGCTATCTCAACCTTTCTCACTCAGCTTAACCCATCTGATCCTACACCATCTCAGTCTTCCTTATTTGAGTTTAACCCATCTGACCCTATACCATCTCAGCATGTCCCAACTGACCATACACCATTTCAAGCAACCTCCTTTGAACCGACACGTCCTCAGCCTACACCATTTGAGCCAACTGCTAGTAAAAAAAGATGTGTCCCATCCTCATCTCAGTTGGGGTCTTCTTTTAGAACCAGAAAAACTAAAGAGTATTTCTCTAAATCTAAGAAAAGAGTTAAACCTTCCTTGGGTGATATTGATGTTGGTTTAGGAGGGCTACAGTCTTATGATCTGAGAGGGCTTAGTCAACTAACAACAACAGATGATTATGACAATGCCAATGTTGGTGATGTTGATGAAGATGATGCAAGCACTGAGAGGTGTGATGCATCTGGTCATATTGACTTAGAGGATGTTAATAATCCCTTAGTGGAGGATAAGATTCTAAGGCAGGTAGACATTGGTAATGTTAATGATGATGGAAATCCTTACTTCAATTTATGGAGTAAGATATACCAAAATGGTAACATATATGCAAGGAATCTTGATGGACGTATATCAGTTGCAATAGGGGATATGTTCATTAACAAAGATCAGTGTAGTAACGTGATTAGAGAGTTTGCTATTCAAGAGGGTTTTTACTTACAAAGGATTAAGAATGAAAAGTGCAGGCGCATAGCTAGATACAAGAATGAAAACTGTGATTGGAAGGTGCATTGCACTAGACTAGTTGATGGAGTGAAATGGCAAGTTGAATCATTGAAGGGCAGTCATTCATGCCCTAAATTGTAGCATAATAGCCTAGCTTCATATCATTGGGTTACTAATACACTCCTAACAGATTTCAAGGCCAACCCTACTATGGATTTAAATCAATGCAAGAGATAGTAATAGAGAGACATGGTTCGGACATTCCTATACATACATGTCAGAGGGCAAAGGTTAAAAGAATGAATTGAGGGAAATCATGGGGAATTATATGCAAGACTTCCTCAACATATTGAGGTCATCAAGTAAATAAATCCTGGCACAGTTGCTTCATGCATTACATAAGGGCCTCCAGATGCACATACATTTAAGAGATTGTTTATATCATTTCAGGTCATGATAATTGGTTTCAAAAGAGGGTGTAGGCCTTCATATGAGTTGATGGTTATTTCCTCAAAGGGCCTTATAAAGGAGTGTTGCTGTCTACCATGAGCTTGGATGCAAATAATGGTTACTTCCCACTTGCTTATGGAGTGATGGAACAAGAGGATTTCTAGAATCGGGCATATTTCTTTAGAGCACTAAGAATCTACCTAGATGGTGTTGATTTATCCAAGTTAACATTCATTTTAGATAGACATAAGGTAAATAACATGCATTTCAGTAAAGATCATCCAGGTGATTGCAGTGCTTGACTTTCATGAACAACATGCATTTCTCACGCTCACTGTGGATTTGTGAACAGTGTTTGAGCAAGGGAATGGTTGAGATATTCCCAGAAAGTAGGAGGAGAATTTGTGATGTGCACTAGAATAGAAATTTCAGCAAAGATTATCCGGGTATGCAGACTTGAATGCATTTAATAGCATGTGTGATTTACCAATGTCATTTATTTAACATTGGGGTATGTGGTGTGCTGCAGGTGCAAAACTACACATGCTCTTCTAAACAGCTTGTAATGCTTACACAAAGGATGTCTAAAAACAGACCATGGAAGCCATTAAGAAGGAATCAAAAGAGGCTTATGAGTTACTATTGGATGAACCACTTGAACACTAGGCTAGGTACACTTTTGATCCTGAGTTGAAATTCCCTGATAACACTACTAATTTTGTAGAGATTTTTAATGGCAAAACTGAGAAGTATAGATATAAGCCAATCTTCTCATTGTTGGAAGCTATTAGAAGGAAGTTTATGTATACAATTACAAATAGGTCTAGGATATCTAAGGTCTAGAAGGGTAAAGTTGTTCCCAGGGTGAAGTTGCTTTTAGTCAAGGTTGAGAAAGAAAGTAGGCCATGTAGATTACCCCAGCTGGTAGAGGGATTTTTGAGGTTTTAGAAGGGCTAACCCACTTTAACCTTAATACACATAATTGTGATTGCATGGTTTGGGACATATTTGGTATACCTTGCAAACATGCTACAAGGTGTATTCTGAGTGAGAGACTAGACATTCAGTCGTATATGAAGAAGGCATACACTGTTAAGAAGTACAAGCAAACTTATGATGTTTGTATGCAGCCTATCCCTGACCCCATTTTCTAGGAAGAAATAGATTGCCCTAAGATAAGACCACCCCTATTGAAATCAAAAGAGGTAGACCTCAAACTGAAAGGAGGAGAGATGTAACTAAGAGAAGGAAGGAGTTTACTAGAAGCATCACCCTCAATGTAGCCTCTGTAAACAGTTTGGTTATAACAAAAGAAGCCACAGAAAGAATGGCGTGCTTCAGATATTAAAGGGCAAAGACAAGCCAAGTCACAAAGAGAAAAGAGGAAAAAGGAAGGTTGGAACGCCTAGCAAAGAAGGACCTCCAGCAAAGAAACCAAAGACAGCCCACCAACCTTCCTATTCAGGGGCAGCGTCTGAACCTTTCTCTTCAAAAAAATCAGCTCGGCCTTCATCTTCAAAAAAATCAGGTCAACCTTTCTCCTCAAGTAAATCAACTATTCCTTCTTCCTTTAAAAAAGCACCCCCAGCTGGGTGTTCAATGCTAACAAGACAACTTAGATCTTTAATGCAAGGCAGTCAACTTGGAATTTCCCAGACCCCAGCATCTTAAGGTATACACAAATTGCTTCTTTCTTCATGGGTTATGTTTTTTTAATAAATATTTAACATATTATTTCTTATGATGCTTGATAAGGTTACTGCCAGGCTATGATGTGCTTTGCTGTTATGTGTCCCAGCTAGAGATATGGGTGTTGTCTCTGCCTTCTCCGTTGAATATAAGCTGTAGATTGGTTTTGGTGTTTTTGGACTAATGCAATCATCATCCTATTTCACTGTTGGTTCTGAACCCTACTTTGGTGTTGGTTCTTGAACTATTACTTAAGAACATTTTCTCTTGTAATTTATGCTGTTACTAGTTATATGATACTTGGTTATATACAGATCATAACTCCTTTCAATGATGCTTGCTGTTACTTGTTTGATGATGGAAACTATACATGCTTCTCTTTATTAGGTGTTGGTAGTTTTGATTATCATAAGATGACTTCCATTAACAAAGATTACCAAAGGTCACACCTTACAACTCAATTCAGATCAAAATGACTAGCAAACATTTCATTATCCACTAACAATTCAGCTACAAAAAAACATTACAATTATTGCAATCATCACCACAATCAATACTAAGACTCTCCTATTGATGTCTTGAACCACTCTTTTGATGTCCCTTAGTTGATCTGCCATCATCTTCATCATCCTATTAGCATCATTTCCATGTGCCACTCTATCTTGTTCATCAACCGGGATTGCCCACTTTATGAATTTACCACATTGAGGGCACTTCCAAAATAACCTCCCGGGATTATCACGAGACATTGACAATTTGATTTCTGCATGCCTTCCATAGGTTGGGCAATTTATGTCCATATCATATTGAAAACAACTTCCTCTTGATACTCCGTAACTTGATCAGCTATACATTTTTTGAAAAAAATTCACCTTTATAATAAATTTCCTATAAATTTAGGTAACATAATAATTAATCAGAAAAAGTAAATAATTGTCCACATAAGTAATTTGCAAAATATAAAGCTTATAGTGAAATAATGTGAAATAATAATCCACCACCACATACAAATAATTTATTCACAAATGACAAAGCTGATAATGAAATAATAATCCACCACAGCACACTATTTTCAAAATACAAAGAATTTTATAAAATAAAGAAAAGTGAAATACAAAATATTTTACACTAACCTTCAATGGAATACGTGAATCAGCTGCAATGGTAAAAGAAGAGAGAGAGTGTGTGGAGAGAGAGGGTAATGGCTAAGAGACAGAAAAAGTGGATTGCCGTAAGGGATTATATAAAACAATATGTGGACCCCAATTTCATAGAAAATGTAAGCAACGGTTACACCTAGTCAGCGCATAAAAGCAGTTTCAGCCAACGGCATTTATGTCCAACCTTCTGCCACGTCACCTTTTTGTTTGGATTTCAAACATTTTCACCAAATTTGGGTCCTAACAATGTTAACCCAAACCTTGATGGGTCCAGAAATATTTACCCAAATATAGTTGGTCAGAAAAATATTAACCCATACCTCAATAGACACATATGTAAATTTTTCTAAACGGGGAAAATTCCTGTAAGCACTATCACCAACACTACCAACGCAATCAAACAAATTAAAAAAACAAAAAAAAGAATAAAATACTTAGTCACTTCCGTAAGACGAACTCGATAGTTAACAAATTGGTCCTTGGCAATAGCACTAAGAACTTGACCACTGTCCGCAAGCGTGCGGGTGTCGTAGTATAGATAAAATATCATCCTTAGGGACCAAAGCAATCTATCGAGTCCTTTCTATCAGAAAAAGCTAAGAAACAATTTAATCAAGGATTTAATTTAACAACTTCTAATTAATTAATTCTAAACTCAATTAGGAAGAAAACGCCTAGGGATTTACGTAGTTAAGAAACGTGATTGGATCAAAATTACTAACATCCACTTTTCTCTAATCGGATAATTTCGAGGAATTGTAATCTATCCAAAATTTAGTCTATTCTTTTGAAATCAACCAAATTGCCTGAACTAAGCAAAAGTTGTTCTTTCAAACTAGTTTGCTTTAATCCAAGTGTAATATTTTCAATTAGTCTTTATGTCCTCCCAACATGCAAATCTCTCTTTCGAGTCATCGCTACGCTAGGTTTTATTAAACAGTCTAACAATCAAATTCGCCTTTCAGTACTTCATTCAATTGTTTCATGTGTGCAAGCAAAATTTGGCCAAAAATCCACTCACAACATGATAATGGCTTGATAAAACGAACATAAAACAAAAGCACAATTCTATTGATTAAAACATGATCCAACTATACTTCCATAAACTAACAAATCCTTGGACAAAATAAACTATGCACTCATGATTAAAAATTAAACAACTAACCAATGATTTAGCGAAATATGAGAGGGAAGGGCTTGACAAAGACAGCCCACAACCAAGTCTTCGAACCGTTAAGAAAACCGATCTCCACACTCAAGATTTCTCGCTTACAAAAACAAACTAAAAATCCTAATTAAAAAGAGTGAAATTTGAGAAAGAAATGAACTAATCTATGCTATCCTCCTCCTCTCTTGCTGCTGACGAACAAACTTATAAAGAAAAGCTTGAGGATTTTCAGTCACACAATCGAGGGGAAAACGAAGAAGCCACAGTTACACAACTCACCACAGTCCATTGCATGTACCACGGTTGGACCGTGGTCTTGGCTGGAACCATAATTCAGCTCTTGTCTTGCTCCACAGGCATAAAATCTCATGGCAATCCATGAAGGGTCAAAATATGCTCAAATGAGAATCAAATGCTGTTTCAAAATGGTCCAAATCTCTGCAAAATGCATCAAACAACCATACCCAAGCAAAAATCGAGAGTAGGGGTATAAATGATAACTTAAAGCATATAATTCTCCTTAAAATGTAGCAAAATGACCCTAAAATGATATATTTGATGGGCACTTATTAGCGCATTTGGAAGAACTAGTATTGTACCTAAAATCCCCCAAAGGCTCGCCCTAAAATGCATTTGGGTTGAATTCACGGGGAACTTGACAGTTTGGTAAGTCCATGCTAGGTGGAAAACCAAATATGTTATTAAGGGTACTTAAATTCAACTCATGAAATTGCCCTTGCAAATAAAATTAAATATATCCCACTTGACATTAAGGCCCTCAAGTGATCTTAACAAGCAAAGCACACAGAAATTCAAGTGGGAGGTCCCGATATATATGCTCTTTCATTTCAATAAAATGTCCCATACCCCGCCGTGTAAATAACCACCTTATGTCATCGAACAATCCTAAATGGGTCAAGAATTCCTTATCATAATAATGAGTTGCCACAACAATTTGTTCACTTAGGCAATTAAATCTAGCAACATGTTCAAGGTTAGTCAAACCAAGGGATTAGGAACGTTAGCTCAGCGTTGTGCATTGATGGAAGTGCAGGAGGTCCGTTGAGGTCGTGATGGTGCTTGGCTAGATGTCCCCGCCTCCTTTATGCTTATTTGTCTCTTGGTGGGTGCCATGGAGGTAAAATCTAAGAAATTGAAACAAAAACCTCAAAAATGAGGTATGAAGAAGGAATAATGAAAATTTTGAGTGGAAAAGAGGAAGAATTAGAGAGAGAAGAAAATGGTTAGGGAGGAAGGGTGAAAGTGATGAATTTGGAGAAGAAATGGTAGAAAGAGATGAAATTTGTTTGAGAAAGAGAAAGATTAAGAGAAATGGGAATATTTTGAGAGAAAATGGAGTGAAAATGGGAAGAAGTGATGGAGAAATTGAAGGTTTAACAATAAAGGATTTAGAGAGAGAACGAGGGAGGTAGAGAAAGAGAGAGAGAGTCTCAAGGTAAAAGATGAAAGTGAGGGGGAGTCAAGAGTCACCGCGATCAAAACCCTTGATCACGGCCCGCAGCAGTCCACCACAGATCATGGGTGACACCATGATCTGACTGTGGTGGCCGCTGGCTACATATTTCCCCATTTTGCTGGGCGGGCATGCTATGGGCCATATTGGAAAATACGGACCGTCCGTGCCCAACCCCTCGAACATCTTTCTCTCCCTTTTTTTTTTTCTTTTTTTGGTTTGTTTTTCTCTTTTTTTTGTCTCCCTTTTTTTTTCTTTTCATTTATGAAAAACTACCTAAAAATGGAAATCAAAGCTATAAAAGAGCTTAGGTTGCCTCCCAAGAAGCGCTCTTTTAAGGTTAAGAACTTGACCATGCTTCTATGTGCACTCGGATTGATAAGCGTATGACAACATTCTTGTTGCAACCACAAAATTGAAATCTTCCAACTGGAGGTACCACCTCAGACACTCAAGTTGGAGGTCTTTCTTCATCATCAAATGACGTCGTAATGAATTATCAGTGTATAAGACAAACAGATAGCATGGTCCATCAAACTATCCACTATCATCATGTTCAATCCCAAGGTCAAAGTCTAAACGACTCCTTCCATGGAAGGCAAAGAAAGAACTACTTTGGGCAAATCTACAATAATCACCCATAGCAGATTCATTAGAAGCATAGGCCTTAACTTTGGGTATGCTAGGTGGCGTAGGAGTAGTAAACTCTACCTTAACATGCCCTTTGTCAAGATCCTCAGTAAAAATCCAATCAAAATCAGAGAGGTCAGGACAATTCAAACCATCCTCCATGTCAAGCTCAGGATAAAGGGGAAGTGCATCTAATAGGGAAGAATTAAGGGGAAACCACTTTCTCATCCATAAAACAGAACATAGCATAACACCTTTCTACTTCAAATGTTATCTGCTCCCCTTTTACATCAATATTGCAATCTGAAGTGGCCAACAAAGGCCTACCAAGAACAATTTAGGCATCATCGGTCTCAATCATATCAGCAATGATAAAATCTTCCAACACCCAAAAATCTCCTATTTTTATGGGTATATCCTCTAATTTACCCAAAGGTCACATTTCAAAACCATGTACTAATTAGAGTGAAAAGGGTGCGGGTCACAATGGTCCTAAATAAAGCTTATGAAACATAAAGTAGGGCATCAAACTGACACTTGCACTAAGCCACATCAGGCTCTTTTGATTTTCATTTTTTCCATGACACAGAGGATAGAAAAGTTACCAGGGTGAGGAAGCCTAGGTGGAAAGACTGTGGGGATCTCTAAGCTATCATTTTCTATGAACGTCATGGGCTTACCGCCATCATTTCTCTCCTTACTCTCAACCATGATTATTTCTATACCCTCCTTAAGTGGTACGTGCTCGAGGTCCTCAGGGTCCTCTACCTCCTCCTTCAAGGTAAAACAATTATAATGCTCATGGGGGTTAGATTCGGGTTTACTAGGCAGTCTATTAGGAGTTATAGCTAAAGAGCTAGCTTATTGGACAATTTCAGCTTCCAACATCTTGTTATGAGTAGTAAGCATATCAACTTTAGAGGCTAATTACTTTATATGCTCATCTTGCTTTTGTTGTGCCAAAAGCATACTCTCCATCATGGCCTCTAGGTTGGACTTTTGGGGGGAGCTTGTTAGGGAAATGGAGGTCTTTGGAATCCGAGGGGTTTCCTAGCATTCATTTATGGCATGAGGGAAGGGTTAGGCCTATATGAGAAGTTTAGATGATTCCTCCAACCCCAATTATAAGTACTGAAGTAAGGGTCATTGGTCAGTCTCGAGTTAAAATTATTGACATAATTGACTTGGTCAGTAGTGCTTTAGGAAAAAGGACTCCCAACGTGGCAATTTTTAGTCAAATGATCAATGAAACCACATATTTCACATGATAAGGAAGGGGCACTAGAATTTACAGCATTCACACTCAATCGTTCCAACTTCTAAATCATAGCATCTACTTTAACATTAAATAAAATAAGTGCATCAACTTCAAGCTTATCTCCAACCTGCTTAGGTTAGCCTCGTTTGTTAGACCACTGAAAATTGTTGAGTGCCATCTCCTCGATCAAATTATAGGCCTTATCGTTAGTCTTATTCATCAAGGTTCCCCCTGCAGCCGCATCAATAGTAGACCTTATAGGTTGGATCACTTCATTGTAAAAAGCTTAAGCAATCATCCATCCTTGAAGGCCATAGTGAGGGCATAGCCGCAACAAGTCCTTGAAATGCTCACAAGCCTCATAGAGCATCTCATCATCCCTTAGGCAAAGTTAATGATTTGGTTCCTAAAACTTGTCATCTTCCTTGGTGTGAAGAATTTGGCAAGAAAGGCTTAAGTAGTTCATCCCATGTGGTGATGCATCCAAGAGGCAAAGAATGAAGCCATGCTTTCGCCTTGTCCCTAAGTGAAAAGGGAAATAGCCACAATCGAATGGCACCACTAGAGACTCCGCTGAGCTTCAATGTGTCACATATCTCTAGAAAGACCGAGAGGTGTAAGTTTTGATCTTCCAACGGGGTGCCCCTAATTGGGATTGTTGCACTATGGAAATAAGAGCCGGCTTGAGCTCAAAACTATTGGCCTCAACATTGAGACAAGCAATGCTTGAGACGATGCCTTTGACTCCTGGGGTAACAAAATCCCTAAGCATCCTTCTTTGCTCACCTCCTCCTCCTGCCATAATTGGTGACGTCTTTCAAGCCTTGCGCCTTTGTTTCTCAAGTGTTTGCTTCTTCCTCCTTAAACAGAAAGTCCTCTTAATCTCAGGATTGGGTTCATACAGAAATGGACTTTGCATAAAAGGGGGAAATTCCTACGAGCATAATCACCAACATCACCAATGCAATCAATAGGAAAATAAAGTAAAACACTTAGTCAATTTCATAAGATTAACTCAATAGTTAACAATTTAGTTCCCAACAAAGGCGTCAAAAACTTGATACGTCCGCAAGCACATCGGTGTTGTAGTTGAGATTTAAAGATCATCCTCAGGGACCAAGTAATCTACCGAGCTAATGTCCTATTAAAAATGCTAAGCAATCAATCTTTTCAATGAGTTAGTTTAAATATACTAATTATCTAATTGAAAAATCCATCAAAATAAAGCATCTAGGGATTCGATTTTCCAAATAAAGAGTTGGATCATAGAAGTAAACATGCATTTTTCATCAATTGGATGATTCAAGGAATTACAATCGAGTAAAATTTAGTCCTTTCTTTCGAAATAAATTAAATTTCTCAAACGAATTCAACTAACACTCTTTCAAGTGTCTTTAATTTAGTCTAGGTTGAAGATTTATGAAAGCTAAATCTCCTCTTAACAAGTAATTCTCTCTCGAGTTTCGCTAAGTCAAGTTCTATCAAGGTGATCTAATAGTGACTTTCACTTTTTAGTACTTCACTCGACTATCTCATATAAGCTAGAAAAATTGGCCAAATTCTACTTACAACATTTCAATCTCAAGATAGAAGTAAATCATTCAATCATGAAGCAAGCACAAGATTGTAGAAATAAAGGATCTGACTACAATACTATGGCTAATAAATCCCTAGATTGAAGAAAACTACTCACTCATATTTCTAATTCAACTAACATAAGAGTTCAAGGATAAATTCAAATGGAAGGAAAACTTTACAACAATAGTAGCCCTTTGATGATGCCACAATCTTCAAGCCTCCAAGAATAAAGCTTCTCCCTTTAATTCACCTTTTGCTCCCAAATATAAACAAAACTAAATTCTAACTAAAGAGGGAGAGGGATGAGATAGTAGTGTTTAGATGGTGATGGTACTGAATGTCGGTTCCTTCAACCATCAAACATGCCTTTTAAGCACCAAGATCGAGCATCCTCACCTCCACAATGAAGGAAGATGAAGAGGTTAGTAGTTACAGGCTCACAACAGTCCGTGGAAACCGCCACGGTCGAGTGGTGGCACTGGCTGGATCCGAAATCTTCCGCTCTTCTCTTGCTCCATGGGCATGGGACTTGGGGTAGCTCCATGGTGGGTCAGCATGCACTCAAATGAGGGTCAATTGTTGCGTCAGATTGTCTAAAATCCTGCAAAAGTCATTAAAGAAATATACCCAAGCATAAAACGAAAATTGGAGCATAAATTATAACATAAATTCCATAAATTCCCAAAAAAGTGCTACAAAATGTCTGAAAAATGAAGTAAATAGAAGCACTTATCATATACCCATTCGTTTTATTATGGAGTGTCCACACACGACGTTTCATAAATAATTCCCTTTTCTGCAAAAAAATCCTTTAAGTGGCTCGTTAGAGAATTCGCGACCTTTATCACCCCTCACTCGTTGAATTCAAATGTCGAATTGAGTGTTTATCATGGACCAATAATCCACACAACACTTGAATGTTTCACTTTTTTTTTCAGAGGAAACACCTACAGAGCTCTGCTGTAGTCATCCACAATGCACAAAAAATAATGACAACCAGAATAAGATGAGGTATGGCAACGTTCTCATAAGTTAGAATGCGCAAGTCCAAATAGTTGAACAACTTTAGATTCACTAAGCGGAAAATGATTTCTAGTTTGTTTTGCTTTATAACAAACATCGTAGCAGTCACAAGGTCCTTATTTATTTTGAAGCCATATAAACTAGATAAAATAGTTAGACCACCATAGGATGGATGTCCAAGTCATTGATGCCACAAAACTGCTTCTTCACTATGAACTACCATGAAGCTTGTTGCTTCTATCCCATTTTTCAGACAATATACCCCATTTCTTAAGTCACCCACTTTAATCTGCCTCTTTAAGCTGTGAGCTTGTATGAAACAAGAATGTCCACCATAGGTAACAAGACATTTTATGTCTTTGGTTAGTTCCCGAATAGAGATAAGATTGTCAAAAAATTTAGGCGAGTATAAAACATTTTGCAAAATTATCTCAGGAGAAACGACTATTGTCTCGGCTGATTTAATCATCACTGTCACTTCATTGTAGTAACATAAATTGGTTTCAAAAATTTAGTGAGAGTTTGAAGTATATAGGCATGATTAGTCATATGATACGATTCCCCACTGTCAAGTACCCACAGTACAGAGGTAGCATTATAGCTCTTACTAGTCATGCGTTCCTGAGTTTCTTTTCCCTTAAAGTAGGCATACATTTCTTCAAGCTGGGCCATTGTCATCACACCAAAATCAGTCCTAAAGCCCAGCCCCCTCAGCCTTTTCTTTCTCTTCTCTACCTGCTGCTAGAAAAGCTTCTCCTCCTTTTTTGTTGTTCACGCCATGATTTTTAGCATCCTCTTACCGTCCCCCTTCGCTACTCCATAATTGCAGACCTCGCCCTCTTCTTAATTCGACTGAGCGCCTCTTTGACTTCCCAGTTGGGCAGTATCCCGCTAATTCGTAACACTGCCCCTTCTTGTGTCCAAGTTTATTGCAATGGCTACACCTAGGCCGACCAAAATTTTTCAGTGAATTATTGCTCCACTGGTTACAATTTATGCTTGCTGTGGATATAAACATTGCTCCTTCCACTAAATCACGGTTGTCCATGCTTTTTTCCATGGCTTGTTGGTGCTCCTCGCGGATAACAAAGGTGTATACTTTGTTCAAACTCAACAATGGGTCTAGCGATAGGATGTTCGATCCCACTTTCCCATAAAGGTTTGAGTCCAAACCCATAAGGAATTGGTGGATTCTTTCTTCCTCTAGATGTCTGCTCATGTCCTTGCCGACACCACAGCAGCATGTTCGAATGGTTTGATAATCTCCTAATCCATCCTATAGAGTTTTCAGATTCGTGAAATACTCGGCAATGCTTAGTTTTCTTTGTGTGATGAGGGTCAATTCCCTCTTGATTTGATGAATTCTGATAGCATGACCCTGTGAATATCTTGCTTCCAAATCGCTCCATATCTGTCTGGTCGTCTCGACATAGGTGACAGAGCCATGAAGGTGCCTATCAATGATGTTATACAACCATGCTATCATCATGGAATTGCATCTCTCCCAAGCATGAACCTCTAGTAGAGTGTTCTGAGGCTTGGTGAGATTCCTGTCTGCAAACTCGGGCTTGTTATTTGATTTTAATCCATTGATAGTCAATCGAATCCAATTGGCATAATTATTGCCGTTAAGGCTCACGAGGTTGATAATATTGCTAGGGCTATCTAAAACTACACAAGTAGTATGGGGACTGTGGATCTGTTAGATTGACAATAATGTCTTGTCTCTTGTCATTGATTTCTTTTTGCTATTCTTGGTGGTTCTTGCCATCTATGGCTTTGTTTTTTGTTGCAAACTAATGACAGATGTTTTTTTTTATTTGGCCAAGCTCTAATACCATGAGAAGTTTAGAGACTTGCGACAGAATTTCTCCCTGGTGCTTCTACCTCACTATCATCCTTTTATAGTAAGACAAACTGAAGATGCATCTACTCTAACTATAAGAGATACAATGTATATGTTCCTAATACAATAGAAACAATAGACAATGTATGTGTTCCTAATACAATGGATATAATTGACAATGTATGTGAGCCTAACATAATGGATACAATGTATAGGTGCAACACCATGTTCCAAATATACAATCACCATGTCCTTCGCCTCTCTATTGTATATAATTCAACCTCAAAGAAGCGTTAATTATTTTAAGTTTTTAACTATATTAATTGTCTAACTATTTTAAGTTTTTAACTATAGTAATTGTCTAACTATTTAAAACTTTGACTTGTTAAGAGTAACTAGTGTAATTATCTGTCATTTCTATATCGTATGTTTGGAAGTATGTAATTCTACAAGTCATATTAGCACACACATACTAAAATTTGCCTATATGACAAATATATGTGGGTAAAAATGTCACATGGATAATATAAAGACTCTTAGAGATAACCCTTCTCTGCTTCATAACTCCTGTAAAACATGCTTCAAGATCCTATAAAGCCCATGTCTTTCTATCTGGATGTGTCATATTATTGAATTTTGAACTTAGGTTTGTTATATTCGTTCTAACATAATGCTAACCTAATATCACCCAAAGTATCATATAGGTTCCATTTTGAGTAATAAAATATGATACTTCAGGAGAAAGCTAAATAAAAACTATGACAATAATAGTATGACGGGCTATTTGTGAGACTTTATCCCAAGTAAAATCCATTGGGCTTCTCATAAAATCATAAATTATACATAAAATCATAAATTATAATCAACACGTCCTAAGGAGGGGATAAAATTAGCAGATCCAGCCAATTAAAAAAAAAAAAGAAAAAGGGTAGCCTGGTGCACAAGTATCTCGCGTTTACGCAGGATCCAGGGAAGGGCCGCACCCCAAGGGGTGAATTGTAGGCAGCCTAACCTGACTTTGTCAGTGGCTAATTCCATGGTTCGAACCCGTGATCTTTTGATCATACGGAGACAGCCTTACCGTTGCTCCAAGGCTCCCCTTCAGATCCAGCCAATAAGCAGCTCGTAAATTGGACTGCGGACAAATTCTCAGACTTGGAAAATATGTGCCACCGTTGAACCCAAGAAGTGGAGCCTTTCGACAACCCAACGATTGGTATGTAAATGAGCCATTTGCCGTAATTCTAGACAACTCATTCTAACTTGTGCGTATTCGACCACGTGGTTACACCAACAAAACGCTTAGGGAATAAAATTCAATCAGATATTAACTTGTCAATGAAATTGCAGGATGGTCTGTGCAAGACGGAGCAATGAATTGTGACTTGGAAGCCGCATGCAGCCCAACATACAAATCAACTTCAACAGTTGGCAAGACAAGGACAAAACAAGATTTGTAGGTGCATGCATCATTAGAAACTCATCCCTGAAGTGGTTCCTCGGAATCACAATTTTAATACGACAAGGATGTATACTGCTTGTTCTGTTCATCACTTCGAAGGAGATTATGGCCAAGGCTTGGGAGCATGATATCGATAATACAAAAATTAATTTGGAGAACGATCTAATCCAGCACTTGCAAGATAGGAGCTTGCTGTAGTTCGGAACCCCCTAAAGATTATCATCAATGACATTCAGGGGCTACTGGAGAGGAATTGGAAACAACCCGGATGATCTTCAACCCACTCTGGATCTTGAATTCCTGATGAAGAAACATAGAAATATTGGATCAAAGTCCACCTGGAGGAACAACCTCCTCCTGTTGATCTCAGCTTCCTGGATAACTAGCCCTTTTACCAAGTGATCTTGACGAGTAGTTTATCCCCTGCTTTATGCCGTTGTAGTATCGCAGTTGGTTGTCTTTTCCCTGCTTTATGCTATTTTAGTATGGTAGTTGGAAGCAATCTAATTATTATCTACTAATCTGAACTTCCGAACACTATGGACTTCCATATTTTGCTGCTAGTTGGAAGTTAGTTGGTTGTATTTAATGGTTATTGTTAATATTATCGTTTCCTTCTAAAAAAATTATAAATTAATCATTTTTGTATTACAAGATTGTGTACATCTAATCAAATATTGTCTTAATGTCATTGTAAAACCCACACCTTAATTGTGTACATCTGAACGCAGAATCAAGCACATTGTAAGTTTGGCAACGTGTGGTTCAACAATCTGCATCCCTATGTGGACTTTTATGACCTTGTTGGCTAATGAGAAGAGAGGGTGGGCTAAAAGACTCATCTAGTGGACCATTCGGGGGTTCCCATTAATAGCCACATTTAGGGATGACTTGGAATGAAGGGGGGAAGGTTAATAGGAAAAACATCCTACTTATAGAGTGCATTTGGTTCGGGGAAATTATTTTTCGGGAAAATTATTTTTCACGGAAAATGTTTTTGCAAAAAAAATAATTTTCCACTTACATTTTCTGTTGTTTGGTAGACTGAAAAATCATTTTCTTTCTACTTCATTTTCTGTTGTTTGGTAGAATGAAAAACTATTTTTCAAAACAATAATTTCCAACTGTTTGATATTAATAGGCTAAGCTAATGGACAATCAGGCAACTTAGTCATCAAAGAGGTCTTATAAATTCATAATAATGTCTTTGTTCTCCTTCACCAAAAAAGGGGAGAAAAAAGCAAAAGAGGGTACATAGGATGAGGCGGACGAGAAATATCACTTCATTCAATGGTTCTCCTTGAATTTTTGAAGTCAATTCCTTCTCAATTTATCGCTCTTCACTTGAAAGCCCTTTGCAAGGTTTTCCTACTCTACAAGGTGATAGAAAGTGATACCCAAAAAGTCCTCTTCAAACCTTTCGATTTAGATCACTTCTTGATAAAGAAAGTCGACATCGAACTTGGATTTAGATATCTTTTACAGAGCCATAGCAACTTCTGGCATTGGGTGAAAATGTTTGGAAGTCCCACATCATCGTCACGGGTTCTCTTTCGATCTTTTCTTGATTCCAATGGCACACTCGAAGTCGATTGTTTATCATTTTCTTTCACGAACTCATTGTCACTGTCACCTTTTTCTTCCAGATTCGTAGTTCCATGTGACTATATCGGAACATCATCAAATGACTTGGCACCACTTCCTCGAGTGATATCCTTTCCAACCACAATAGCCATTCTGCATATCAATTTTGTTGTTTAGATACGTATCATGAGTTGGGTCCACCTGTTAAAAGAAACAACAACTAATTAAACCATATCATAACTGAATGAAACGTTTTCTAGCATCAAGAGTGTTACGGGAGCTAATCAGTAAACTGACACTGAGGCAAAGTGGTATGAGTAAGCAAATAAGAAAATACACCATAGCCAGTGTCAAAGCAGTAACATTTTGCAAATACATCTTCAGGTTCCACACAACAGCCAGATACAACTTCCAATAGGCAAATACAGTAGCAACATTCCACTTATGTAGATATATTGAAGTTATGCCACGTTCATATTGGAAAAAAAGATAGTGCAACTTCAAAAACTAAATCATAGAGGGTTGGAAGGGAAGAGATCATGCATGACTACTTCCTCATTTTAGACCAAGAAATAGCATTTGTGTCAAGTCAAATAGCTTATGCAACCCGTTAAACTATGAACATTAAAACATTTACAATAATATATACAAACATACCTCAATAAAGTGTTGTACACATCGGGAGACATTCGAATCAGCCTCATATTTTCGTCCCACCCACAACCAAAATGGTTTCGAAGTTTGGCTATGATGCCTTAAGCAATTTTGACAGTTCTTAGATGATTGTCAACATGATCCGATGGACATTTGACATTGAACTTCTTTGATATCATATCCGTTGCTACAAAACAGGAACTAGACTTGAAATTGTTGTCTGGTCAATTACCCATTTTTAACCTCATCTACCAAAAACCTGAGTAGTTCCTTTAACATTGGCTTGGACCAACGGAATTGAGTTTTCTTGTCCTCACTAACCTCTTTCATTTTCCCTTTTTCCATGTTATAATAAGCAAACTAAGTAGAATACAAGCAATAAGAAAGAAAGTAACACATATTAATTAAGCAAAAAACATAACATACAAAACAACAGTGAACAGAACATTGATGTTCACCAACGAACTATTTACACTACTATTAACAAAACATTGTATTTTACAAGCAATAATACACTAATATCAAATGAGCTAGCTTCCTAAGTGCATGATAATACCAGCAAACCCAGGTAGACCACTTTATAACCAAATTCCACCACTTTATAACCCAAGTGTTCAAGAACCATCTCAACCAAAAGCTTAAGATAATGGTTGAAGGCCCAAGAATAGGTTTATCCTCTAATACGCCCCCTCACACGAATGCCCTTTAGGCTTGAAGCGTGGATGCTGCGAAGGCTCCCCCTATCTTGCGCAATAAATCAATATGGGGGCTACTGAGACTCGAACTTGAGACCTCTCGCTCGGAAAGACTCTGATACTATATTCAAGAACCATCTCAACCAAAAGCTTAAGCTGATGGTTGAAGACCCAGGAATAGATTTATCCTCTAACACCAAGCAATAGTAAACAGAACCAAGGGAACACTAGATAGCCCTACGAGCTTGGTAATCTTACCACAATGCATTTGCTATAGCATCGCTGTTTGTTTGCCACGATTGATTTTCTTCTCGCTTTTCTTTTTGTGAAAGTAATGACCTTTGAATATCATGGGAGAACCCTTGATCCACCTCTCTCATGATTTGGTCATTTGGACCAATGCCGCTTAGAAAGTTATGTAACACACAAGAACAACATTCACTTGAATCTTGAATTCCCAAACTGGCTCCCCATCCAACACACGAAACCACTTGTTTAGCAACCAGAATGCTCATCCTATGCTAATTCTCAAGCAAGAATGTCGGAGATTGAACAATTCCTTAGCATTCATGGAAGGGGAGGCCTCATCGAATTCTTTGAGATCACAACGAACTTTCTTATATGGGGGGAGGAAGCCTTTTCGAAGAGCATAACCAGAATCTAGCAAAAGATACTTTCCAATAAAAGTTCAGAAGTTTCATTAAATCCTACTACTATATTCAAATAAGGGAAAACTCCATGAAATAAAACGAACTTCTAAGTCGTACCTTCTGGAGCACAAAATCTTCTTGATAATGCATCATTTAGCACTCTAGAATCATGCATTGATCCTTCCTAACCGGTTAGCACATACGTGAATTTGAGATCATCAAAGGAGATGGCGGCCAACGCATTTTGGGATAATTTACCTTTTGTATTCCTATACCTATGTTGATTTTCAATTCGAACAGATACCCTCACATGTAGGGGTGAGAGAAAAAGCCGAAACTGAAAACCGAACCAGAAAACCAAAAAACTGAACCGAAAAACCGGTTAACCAATTTGATTTTGCTAAAAAATTGGTTTGGTTAATCGAGCCAAGAAAATTTTGCGGTTTCAGTTTTGATTTCAGTTCGGTCATTTGAGATTCGGTTAACTACACAGTTAACTGAAACAAAAATTACACTTTTATTTAAAAAAACTAAATTTTATGTTGGCCACTTGTAGATTTTATAATTATTAAAGATAAGACTAAACATACAATAATGCGTAAATTAATATTTTGTATCTCAAATAGCTAAATTAATTAAACAAGGAGTGAAAGTTGAAAATTAACAATTTAAATTAACGGTTAACTGGTAAGTGAACCGAAAATCCGGTTTACAGAACCGAAAATCCAGTTAACTAAGTTTTTCGGCTTGGTTATGGTAGATATTTTTGTCGAACCAAAAAATTCTCGAACCATGGAAAAAATCTAGAGTTGTTCAAGATTTTGGAAGGGGTTAAAGAGCTAGGAGGGTGCATGAAATCTGGATATAATTTTAAGATGGTTCCTAGAACTATGTGAAAATAGCTACGAACAATCCAGGTAGAAAGGAAAAATCTTCCTCCAATTGCCCTAAACCTCACATTGTGACCTAGTAAGTGACAAAATATCAGAACTTGCTCTCTCACATTCTTACGTATCATGTTTACAAGAATTGCCTTCCTTTCAAGCATTTCACACAATTTCAAGAAGGACCAGGTTCTCATTCGAATTTGATTAAGGTAGTGAGTATCCCCACAAAACAAAACACTGTTGATATAATTTTCTCGATCGACATCTGTATTGACATAAGGCTAACATAGGCTTTGAGGAACCCTAATTTCATTATTAGTGTCTCTATAATTATGGTTCTTAAGCAAGGCCGCTGTAGCACTTAAAAGAGCAGTGGTAGCACCAATGACCATAGCTTCCTCCTCATTTAAATAATTGGTCATCTAGGTAACAAGAAAATTGAATATATCAAAGATTCGACAAATCATAACTATAACTTATGAATTGTAATAGAGATCAACAAATCAAATAATCGGACAACAAATAGCTATTCACAGACCAACAAATCAGATACAAAAGGCACAACAAAATATCAACCTCCAGCTAGCTCTAGACCTTACAACATAGCATCGACTCAAAATTGCAATATTCATTGAAGTGAACACATACTATCAACTTACAATTCACTTATCTACATTTTATAGCAAGTATACATGCAACTCCAAAGTTGTAGTTACAATTATTCCATAAAAAATCACAATGAATTTGACACAGAATTCCCATAATGATTCTGTGCAGTTATCATTACATTCTTCTCTCATGAAGACCAATTTTAGAAGAAGGGCATTGCAATTTGGAGCTCAATTGGTGAAGGAGCACACCCACAAGTAACTATGAACCCTAGATTTGACAAAGAAGGGCATTTCTGTGAAAAACTCTAGATTTGGTAAAGAATCCCATTGACTGACAGGACAAACGGCAAGACAAACCATTTACTGACAAACAACGACAACAAAATTAAGTAACTGGGATCAGACTTTGTCAACTTAATCACAAAAACACTAGGAGAACTACGTGGCTAGAGGTTGTGACTAGTTAGGGGGTGTTTATCATAAACCTCGCAATACTAAATTACGAATCACGTAGGAGACCTATGTGCGGATCAAATCTCAAATTAATTCGAATTACATATATACATAATAAACGCAATCAAAAAGCTCATATCAACAAAGCTAGCAAATTAATCCCATCAAAAACCGAAGATCCAACAAAATCACAATACCGATTAAGAATCAAAAAATTCAAATTAAACCAAACCGATTAAAAATGCACCTATACGAAACGATCTTGCCCAAATTTTCCCCTCAAATCAATGAGATGCCAAAACCATAATTACAAATTAAGTTAGTGATTTAAAGTGAGAGTCAAATTTCAGAGATATCGAAACTATAGAACTCAAAACTTACCCAAAAATATTAAATCTGGAGGAGCTCTAGGCTGAGTGAGACTTGAAGTGAGAGTCGAAGATAGAGAGTTGAAGAGAGGCGACAGACTTGAACAGAGAGAGAGGCTATCGAAGAGAGAGAGGGGTTGAGTGAGGGCGCTTGGAGAGAGAGAGAGACTGTCAGAGAGAGAGAGGTTGTGAGCGAAAGTGCTCTAAGTCGCCTGAAAAAAGAAGCTATCGAAGAGAAAGAGAGGCATGAGGTGTAAAAATGAATTTCTTGGCCTTTTTAATGTAAGTTGTTTTCCTCTATATTGGGTAAAACAATTTTTCCCTCAAGTTGATTTTCCCCTCCACCTTTTGCCAAACAGCGTAAAATGAAAAAATCGTTTCCGTTTCAGCCAAACCAAACACTCTCATAGTATTACTAAAATAAAATGCAATAAGATGGATCCAAAGCCACTAGAACCACCACTTGATAGTTGGACGTTGTCGGATTAGAATGTCCCAAATACTAAAATGGCACTTCCAGCAATCAGCACGCAGGAAAAGTAGCGAAAATGTAAGAGCTTGCCATCAGAACTGTTAGCTTCTCAGCTGCAACCTACATGCTTTCAATGGCATCCAAAAGTGGCACCTTCATTCTAGCAACAAAACACTGTTGCTCCAGACAAAATGGTAGACTGGAGGTCCAAAATTCCCAAGTAGAATTGTAATTTGCTCACTATTTACTTTGAAGGCATTCATAATGCACGTTTTACACCAATACCAAAATACATATACACATTGATGTTGCAGGGAATAGGATTCTCCCCAACTGCCTAAAATACCAATGAAACGTGTGTATTTACATGCAAGCTTGAGTGCAATTAGTCTCAGCACAGGTGAATTCATCTGGCCGCAGAAAGCATTCAAGACACCAACTGATTTGCCTGATCACCGCGCCAGCACTTTCCTAGGCCTAAACTTGTCTAGCCGACCACGACGAGCAGCCTCTTGGATCCGTCGATCATGCTCTTTAAGCAGCTGATCCAGATCTTTCGAAGTGTGCAATAAAGGGCCAGATAAGTGAAGTCTATCGTCATCAGGCGCATAGTTATACTGGATATAAGGGGAAAAGAAAAAAGGATGTCCATGTAAGCTGCCATTATTCACAAGCAACTGCAGTGTTCAAATAATGGCCAAAGTGTAGCCGCACTTTGTTAATAGAGACCAAGTGAATGATAACCTGTTATCATATGTCGACCAACTTGACCTAGCAAACCAGCCATTCAAGTCAACTACCAACCTAGAATGAATTACCGCAGTACGCTATGAATTTGTCTGATAAGCTTGTCAAGAAAATGCAACCAATATTTATGAGAAATATCTCCGATTTACTAGGATCAAAATAGCATAGCCTTATTTTGGGCATGTCAGGTATGGTCAATTTGCCCGGTGTCACAGTAATAAATAGACAACTAAAACTACAAACAGAATAAAATAACAGCAATGGATTATCCCCAGAAAAGTAATGCTTGGGATGACAGACATAAGAATGTTCGAGCATGTTCAGCACGCAGTTTATGATTAGCTAAATTTCACCCAGGTTGAACTACAAATTCCAAAAACTTACCCATGCTGGCCTCCAACTAGTTGTTTCTTCAAGTTGACCAGAGCTCACAAAACTCGCAGAGCAATCCAGCCAATCCTGATTTCTTACTCCCTCCAAATCATTGACAGATTCCGGATATCTTCCTTCCGCATCGGCTGCCTTTTTTGTGAGTGAATGATGAAGGTTTTCGTGGGTATCTTCAGCCACTGAAGTGTTTTCTGGTGCAAAACTAAACAAAGTCGATAAATTGGGAGCCCTTGAAAATGATGAAGGATCATTCAGTTTCCTTCCAGCATTTGACCAACCAGCTGCACGAGTTAATGGTCCTGAATATATGCCTTTCTGATGAAGACGGCCAAAAATCTCTTTACTCATTTCTTTGGCAGCTTGAGGTTTTCTATTAGAATCAAATACAGGACTAGAAGTTGATTCTTCCCGATCAGAGCTTAATGATTCACTTTGAGCTCGCGACTTTGATTGAGATTGGCTTCTCTTTTTCTGCAATTAAATTATGGGATCATTGGAGTGGGAAGTTAAAATCAAAGACTGAAATTGTCATGTAACAAAATTCAGGCAACAAATTCAAAGGCGAAGAATCAAAAAACCCCAAAAAAACAAAAACCATAAAAATGTAACAGAGTAGAGCTAGATTTCCTTTCCCTGAACAATATAACATAGGAAGGAAATAAATTGCAGTATATGCAGCCTAATGAATCCATTTTCTAATTTCAACACTAAACGAGACAATTTGTTGCAGATATTGCTAACAAGGGAGCTTCAATAAGCTGGGGTTGTGGCTGACTCAATATCATAAAAGTTTTTATTTCTCACTGCTGTTATTACCAAAAAAATTTTTAAAAAAAAAAAAAACTCTTAACCTTCCTTGCTGAATGATTGATTTTGGGTGTGGCCATTGAACAAGTGGTATATTCAAGTATCACACGGGTTAGAGGTCTGAACCCCATGACCTTCAAAGGGTGCATTAACCCCTTCCTCTCCACGCAAGTGTGCTCCTTACCCTCACCTTCAAGCTCAGAAAGTGTCAGATCTAGCCTCATCCAAGAGGATAATAATAATAGAGATTAAAAAAATGGGGGAAATCACGGTTTTATTAGACGTCAGTAATCCCACGTTTGGAGGTTTCCGACTAGAATAATTTGACTTCCAGATTTCACCAAGTCAACATTACTTGGACTTCCCAATTTGATGACTTGGCAACTTATTTGTGACAGGTAAATGCTATATTTCCGTTCACTTTTCCAGCATCACCATCCCCTTGTGTTTTTTTTTTTAAAAAAAAAAAGTTACTACCTCATGGAATCCTAAATTTCAGGGGTATTTATCTTATCAGTATCACCATCGAACTATGGACACTTTACTCGCCGATTTGAGACATGGAACTCACTTACCACATCTTTACCATATTTTCTTCACTTTTCTAGCACCATCACCCATATGTGGTAGCAAGGATTCAAAATGCGGTTTCGGTCGCGATTTCGGTTTCGGTTGCGGTACGGCAAAATCGCTCTAATACGGCAATCGCGTGCTATATCGGGGCTATCGCGGCATGAAACGCGCATCGCCTAACTCCAAAACCTTTCCAACGCGGCCGTTTCGTCATGGTTCGGCCACATTTTGAATCCATGTGTGGTAGTAAGCTACCACACAATCAAACCGGCAGGTAAAGTATTGTTGAACTGAAGTCAGCATTCCGAGGATAAATACCCCTAAAAGTCCGCATGCTAGGCCCTAAATTAAAAGAATGGAAATATCCATCCAAAACCTCAAAAAATGGTATCAGTTGTGTCCAAATCCCCTAAAATACAATAATAATATATTGATTCTACTTTTCTCATAATAACCTTCTAAGAAAGCTTTTTTGTTATACACTGCAATTAGATGGCCATTCTATTTGGTGAGAGTATCATCCCTCTTTTAACACTTTGTGCAATTGATTTATTTATGTTCATTAATTTGCATTTATTCATTTTTTTGGTTTGCATAAGAATCACCCTACTGGTCAAACCCAATATTGGCCCAGACAATTTTCTTTCCTCTTTGTTATTGGGAGTGGAGGGGTCACACAACCTAAAGGTTTGCTACATAATGGAAGAACTGCATTGTGTCACACATAGTTCTATCTAGAGTAGTATCCAGATATTTCCACAGGAGATCTGTCACTTGTAAAATCTCCTCGATACTTGTATAGGAGTATCTAAGATACTTACATAATGTTTGTATGCAGGGATATGCAGGATGAATATCACCAATAGGATCAAAACAATCCTTATTGTCTATTGATAAGGATGACTATAAACACCCCAGGGGGGCCATTGTTGCAACTTGCAACCATTCGGTCCCGAGTAATAAAAGGCATTACTCCAATCTTCCCTGTTCTCTGTCTTAGCTTCGTGTCTTGCTTTCTTAGCTTCGTCGGCCCTAAGCTAAGCACTCTCGGGAAGGCATACTAGGGAACTTGCTGGGTTAGGCAAGGCTTGATAGTGCCACATGGGTTAGAGTTTGTGTGAAAATCAGCCAATGACGATTGGCATTTAACTAAAGAGAACTATCCCCAAGGTATAAAGCAACAACAGCACTATCAAATCACCCTCTCCTCTCTACAGAACCTCAGTACCAAAGAAAATAAGAAATTCATCATTTGCCACCCCAGTATAGCTCCGAACGCACAGGAAAGGACTGTAAAATTTCAACATAGCCAAACTAGAAGCAATCTGGCAAAGTTGACAGCGTCATCCTCACCAGGCCTTTAGGTCAATGAAGATAAGCGCAATGATACCACTAAGCTAAGAATACCCTACTACCCAAGCACGTAGCCTCAAGCAAAATTTTTTTTTAACAACTTCAATGCTTAACTGGATACTTCACAGGCCACGTTTGACAAATGGCTTTTTCAATGGTGTTTCGGCCAAAAAAATAGCTTTTTGAGTCTTTTTTGGATTTTTAACTTAGTCTCAAAGGGCTAATTTGGCTAATTTTTTGGAAATTAGGCTGTTGTTTCACATTCTTTTTGATAAACGGCTAATTCCACCAAACACTTTGTCTAAAAACAGCTAACGCAAAGAACAAATACAAACAACTAATCCAATCGACTAATAGCTAACTGCCGATAGCCAAACAGCGCCCATATCTTAAATCGTCCAATCTTAGATGTAAATCAAAACAAAAGCAAGATAAACCATGCAATATCAGTGACAGTCACCTAACCTTTTTTTGGGGGGCGGGGGCTGGACATATATTTTGAATTGAAGTATGTTATTGGTGTTTAAAAAATAACGATATTTTAACTGTCTCAATATATTTCATGAAAAAAGAGTCCCTTTAAAACAGCGGGAAAAAAAAAAACAAATAATGACTAGCTTTTCTTTCAGTTCTGGTTTGGGCTGAGATAATTTCCGGCCCAGTCATGTTTGGTTTGGTGAGTTTCAATTTGCTGGGCCTGTGCAAGGCCATTCTCTGTTTGGGTTTGACTTCAGTTGAAATCTGGTGCAATTTTGTCTTGCAAAGAAAAAGCGATTTTGTAAGTAATACTCAGCTTAGGTTGGGTCATTTCTGGTGTCAGTCCTCCAGATATGGTTCGCCTCACAACGTGAGATAAGCTTTTTCTTGCTAGAAAGATTGTCTAGCCCATCCATTTTTTTCCCTACATAGTCCACTCTCCCAGGGATACAGTTTCATCAAAGAAAACTCAAAATAACAATCACTGTAAAAAAGAATATAAATGAAAAATGAAAAGGTAAAAAGCAAGAAAAGGAAATCAAATGAAAAGGTTCAAAAAAAATTTTATCATGTAAGATGAAGATTTAAAATAGAGAAATGGGCCAATGGGGGGAAAAAGAGAAAATTAAAGAGTAACTAATTCAGCAAGTTTTTAAAAAATTAAATGCTAAAAAGAAAAGGATAGCCAAAGGTTACAGAATCACAAAAATGACAATTGCAAGTTTGCAAGTGTCAATTGCATTTACAGCAAGCAGACGTAAATAAATAAAAGCAGAAATTTTCAGCGATCCAAACTTCACAGCATGTATTTGTCACAATGGTATACACAGTGCCTCAGTGCGATGACCAAATTCTCAGAAGGGGCAACAGCACTTGTTTAAGATATGGATAACCGTGGAAACTATATATGCTTATATGCTTAGAATTGCATAGTTCGCTATAAATTTCAGAAAAGCTCCACTCAAGGCACAATTCAGCTAAGTGCCAACTATGCCCACTAGACAACTCTTTTTTCCCCTAAAAATTAAGATGCCGTCTTGTAAATTCACTCAGTTTTGATGTAACCTGTAGACTTTTCAGTTCACGTTAAGCGAGAAAAATACTTCACAACATGGAGGATCCACATGTCTAATAAGTTAACTTTGCTTAAGCTACCTGCAGTGACGAGACAAATTCAGCATTAACCTTGGCTGACAGAGTAACCGCAGATTCTTGTGCGCCTTGACTTCCCTGATCAACCTTGCCACGTCTGCCGTCCAATGCTTGGCGCCTGTAACATTTAAAACAAAGGAACAATGTAAACAATGCCCCCCCCCCCAAAAAAAGGCAACATACCTTGTAAGGTCAGGGAAAGGAGAAGCTATAGTGCAAATAGTCAACATGTTCGATTGTTCATAAAATCATTACAGGTCATAAGACGCATGATGTTTCCTTCCTCTGCTCCATATTTTCCAAGTTTTCCAACTCAGGGGTCACAGCAGCAGTCCAAATTCCATGTCATGGAATGTAACTAGGGAGCCTATTCTAGACTTTTAGTTCATGTTACAGGCCATGTCAAGAAGGTGTGACAACTGTTAATTAGTATTAACAGTCCTTCTATACTGATTTAACATCTTTCAAAATATATTTTCAGAAACAACCCACCCCTCCACTCTTTTTCATAGTCTTCAGTTACACTTATGTACAACTTCCCCTGACCCTAGCAATGGAAAGTTGCAAAAGGTTCTTATTGTTGCTTTTTGCAAAAAGAGTGGGCAGGGCAAGGGGAGAAGATGGTTGCTTTTCCAATAAGAGGTTTGTTGTTGTTGTTGTCATTGTTGTTAGTTAATTTAGGGGACGAACACAAGGACAAATATCAACATGCCCTAAATTTTAGTTCGTACAAGAAACCAGAGTTCAAGAGACTACATTGAGGCAGAAGTACAGAACAAGATAGCAATCGTACAAAGGTCAATTGGCTGAAGCTTCAAAGAATAAAAAGTACCTTCCGGCTTCTTCCTCACGCCTTCTTGCGTCAATCTCTTTGCTGGGAGGATATTTAGGCAATGTCGAAGGATCGCAAGCAAACGGCTCCGTAGTAAAGAACTGCCATTTAGAAACGGCTAATGAGAAACGCAAACAAATAAAGGCAATAATTGATAAATGCAAATAAGATGTTGGGTTTCCTTAGACAAGGCAAAAGGAGCACTCAATTTGTGTTTGGAACTATTAACATTTTTGGAGGATATGCTTGGCAGATGGAATTTCAGGTCAGGTTTGGTTCAAGTGGGTCATTTCGGGTTCGATCGGCTATCTGTTCCGACCATAAGTTTATCTTGCAATGCAGCACTGAAGTAGACCTTTTCAAATCAGTTCAATCCAGGTTGGGGATGAGATCAAGTTGTCCATTTGGTAATTTTGGTTCCCATGTCAGGATCTTGTCTCAAGTTGGTCTGGTCAATTCATCAGGTAGATAGCTTTTCAGGTCTACTCATATGAGACTCATAGATAAAGACAAATAAAAAGAAAGCAAATGTCTTCACACTCTCAACCACACGGTCCACACCTCTCACTCCCTCTGTCTCTGTAGGAAGAAGGAGAACAAACATTGCCAAATGGCTTGCCAACATGATGGCTTACTGATATGCAGTATCCTTTCCTCTATTTGTCAAGACTACTTGAACATGATGACTGATTGGCTAATTTACCAAAGGGACTTCATTCAATGGCTGGAGGTTCATAATATGAATCGAGAACGGCCAGACCGCAGCCAACAGACAGATAATCTCAATTCCATTGAGGATAAGTTGACAACCAGATGTTAGTATGAATCGAGAACAGTCCGCGGGGGCACTGCGCTGTGTAGTAGCAGTCTTGAGTGACAACGTCAAAGCTCCAATTAGAATCCATTCTTAGAATGCAAGGAGCCATTGGCAAGTGAACCCAACTGATGAATTTTTTTTTTTCCCCCCTTCTTTTTTTCTGAACATAATGGCCAACACATGTGAAGTCGCAAACTTTTGCCAGTATGCTCAGCCAAGAGCACCTACTATGGAGAAATAGAGATTCCACAAAGTCATCTTTTTTCCTTTTCTTTTTCGGCAGGGGCTGGGGGTAGGGGGCAAGGGGTTAGTCTGTTTCATGATTGTAAAGCTTCGATAGATTCGTTAAATTGGAATCGAACTCAGAGGTGAAAAACAGAGCTAACTTTCATTACAACTTTGCTTAACAAGGTAATGGGGTACAGGTAGATGACATCAAGATAGAAGATAAACACAGCTCCCTTTATGGAGAGGACTTATATTAGGAGGGTGGAAATGTAATTGTTCGAGGGAAGTCAAGAAGAATGGAGAAGGATCAGGTTCACATGTCATTGAGTTGCCTATCATGACCTACAGAAGACCTGTTCAGCTAAGATGGTGTGCAGAATTCCATACAGTGGGGTCAAGGAGCGAGTGCAGACCAGAACATGAGAGAAGGAATCAGATCCTTCAAGCACCAGCAGACCTGGGCCGCAAAGGGATGACATCACTTGAGGACAGAAACAGACACAAAAAGCAGTTGCTCTTGGACACAAGACAAAATTGATGCCCATAGGTCCCCCATCAAAGGTTTGACACTCTATTTTCAGGTCCTGGCTAGTGGCTACGTAGAAGAATACAAATCAAAGATTGTAAAAAGACTACTAATCATAACAGCCAAGAGCCCATGCCTTTCAGAATGGATTTACGGGCATCAAATGAACTGCTTTAGCCTGTTCTGGGCACCACTTCTTGTTCTCACATCTGTATTATTGTGTTTTCCTCTAATGAAATTCTGTATCCTAAATAAAGGGGGAACAACAATACCGATCAGACCATGACTGCACTGCCCTTCATCCATGTTGTTCAAGAGAAAGCATATGAAGGACCGTAATCAGTCTCCACACCACAGGATTTAGTTTTGGAACCCATAAATCCCCATAAGAGAAGCCAATTGAATGGTCAAAGAAGAAACGGACAAGTGCTTTGGTCAGATGACATTGCCAACTACTGAACAGAGCAACAGTTCATGATAATGATCCATTCTTCAATGCGCAAACGATATGCAAAGATGCACTTTAATGCGACATGCATTGCATCTGGCTTAGGAACTGACCTCCCCCATCTTTGAAAGTCACAACATGTCAACGGAATGCATGAGCATGTATTGGTATGATTTTAGGAGCTAAGATGGCGCACACAGACTTACAAATAAATCCCATGTTAGCTTCAACAGGATCTATTTGTCAAATTAGAAGTATCGCAATTTAGATACATGAAAATTAGACAATGTTGAACACAATCTACATCTTTGCGTTCAACATGGATAAGAAAAAAACACCAATACATCCTTTTCAAAAAGACACCCTCTTGAAAAGGCCCTTTTATTTGGCACATCCTCCCTTTGTTCAACTACTGACTAAAAGAGCGATGAACAAAGGGAGATTAAAAAAGGCCCAAGTCTAAACCCAACTCGACTAATTGAAGAAGTCCAAATTTCAAAACTTGATTTAGTTACATACCACAAACAGGCAGTTACCTTGCTGCTAGTTACACTAGTGTTTCAACCAACATTATTGGAGATTCTAGTTTCTTGTACTTCATGTTACCTAACTTAGTTTCTATTTTATTAATCAGAAGGATCTTTCAGGAATTAGTTTATGTCCTGTTCTCCAAGTCCTACAATACTCTCAATGAGTGGCTGAACCTGTACTGCTGAGAAAACACAATGTTTTAAAAATGAGAAGCATTAAGATTCCTTCTTGAGCTTCTTTTCCCTCCCCAGTTATCACCCCGCTGTTCTTTTTTCCTTCCTCTGTTAGTCTGTCTCTGTCCTTCTCTTGACCCACCACTTGTCTTAATTCCTACATTAACTCCATTTATCCTCCAATGTTGCAGTGCTCCCAGTTATATCTGTGTCGCTAACAGTAATTTACGACAGTATTTTATCTTTTTAGATACTTTCACATAAACGAACACATCTTCAACATCAGTGTTGAATCCAAAACTATGAGAAGATGATTTAGGTTAGGCCACATTAACTACAGCCTTGTCACTAGGCATATGGATTTCTAAACATATTGAATGAATTCATCATCAATGGAAGACACAGAAAACATGGCAAGCAGAAGGGAAGAGGAAGAGCATCTGACAAGAAAAAGTCGAACAGGATAAAAACATCAGTGAATTTGCAACCAAATAGGTTCTCAATTTCACCCTCAATGTTTCATAAACCTAAGCTGGTTATTGCTAGTACAGTTTGCAGATCTGTCCATTTTCAAAAATGCCCAGTAAACCAAGATCCTGATATACCTCACTTTTGAGAGCAGAAGCAGCAGTAGCACGAGCAGCAGGATCTATAGAAAGTAAGGTCTCGATGAGAGCTAACGCAGGCGCAGAAATGTCCTGAAATCTCTCTGCAACATGCCTTCGGTATGGCCTTTGAGGTTTAAATTCTGTTGAATGGGGTAATTTTGATCGTTCCCAATATTCCTCAGGTGGTGAGCCACAAAGTTTGAAAATTTTATGCAACTGTTCAACCTAAAAATTATTGACAAACTTACTTCAGAGGCAAATACATCAGCTAATCCATGGTTAAACACACAACACAAAGTATAAACTCAGAGGTCCAGGATGACTACATTAAAAGAGCAAAGCCTTATGATACACTCATTGTACTCAAGCTACACATGAGAGAGAACTCCCAATAGGCAAAAATATACATTAACAATGACCCCATTGTGAGCATGGTGTTTATAGGTACAGATCCGTCATTCTATGAACATGATCCATTAAGCACAAGAACCAACTCCTTTTCCTTCATAGTTCACATCACTCTCTATTTCACCTTCCATGAAGAAGTCTGCCAAAGAACATGGTATGGCTTCAGTTAGAATGTATCCAGAGACTGCCTAGCTTATATGACGGCCCTAATAAAATAATTGAATTGAAGATCTTCAACACTACAGAAGTCATTTAGAATTTGCAATAGAAAGAAGGGGGGAACAAGAGAGCACACAGATGAAACACAAGATGAGATGTATGACTGAAGATGATAGACTACTAACTGCACTCGGATATTGGTTAAAAGCACCAAAATCTAATGAGCAGCTCAAAATGACCCTCTCCCATGGTAGTCCACTGTCTTAACATCTTGCATTGGAAAGCAATGCCTTAATTTTCTTCACTGTTTGGTAATTACAGGTCATCAAACTGGCATTAACAATAAAGGGAAAAAAGATACATGTTGAGCACAGGTTGAAAGTTTGGCTCTGTGGCTTGTAAACAGACAATACGTGGGTCTTAGAACTGAGAAAAGGCATAAGGACTATTTTTTTGGTCATATCAAGTTGATTATCCAGGACTACAACACAAATACTGCTTGAATATGTGCTCAATCACCCATTTGAAGCAGGTCTTACTAGGTTGTTGACCATATATGTCCAGCTTAGAGAACCATACGAAGAAGCTGACGACTTCCCCAAATCAAACCCAGCCTATTATTTACTCAATGTTCATCATCGGAAAATTATCAAATATTAACAAAATGTCAGATGAAACTTCTATCAAACGAACTAATTCACAGTACAAAGGAAAACAAAAAATTTTAAATGTCATCGACCAAACCATATAAATTGACCCCCCCCCCCAAAAAAAAAGGAATTTCCTTTCCTCATAAACAAGGTACCTCTGTCCTTCCAGGCATGATGGGTTTGCCAGCATATAGTTCTCCAAGAATGCAACCAGCACTCCATAAATCCACAGAAGCACCGTAACGAGTAGCTCCAAGCAAGAGCTCAGGCGGTCGATACCAAAGAGTTACCACGCGGCTTGTCAGTGAGAGACTCTTGTGAGGATGAAAAAAAGTCGCCAACCCAAAGTCCGCAATCTTCAGAATGCCACAATCATCAATCAAAAGATTTGAGCCCTTTATGTCACGATGCAGTACTCCATGACTATGACAATGTTCAAGGCCACTAAGAAGCTGCTGCATGTAACATTTTACCTAGCAGAAACACATATATGACCTAAGAATATGTAAACAATATGAGTGACAGATGGCAAAAAGCTAAACAACAACGAAGAGTTGAATTGCATATACCTGTGATTCAGGGAACTTGACGCCAGGAAGAGATGCTAGGCCTGTAAGATCATGTTCCATGTACTCGAAAATGAGGTACAAACAGCTGGATATAGTTGATGTAATCAGGCCTTCCAATTTAATTATGTTGGGGTGATTAAGTCTACGTAGTATAAGGATCTCTCTACACATAAATTTGACACTCTCAGGATCCATCTTATCAAATCGCACTCGCTTCAAAGCAACAGTCTTAGAATTAATCAGGTCTCGAGCCTTGTAGACACTACTATAAGTGCCTTCGCCAATCTGATAGAAAAAATAAGCATGACAAGGTAACTAAAATGGACAGTTTGAATAAGCAAAGAGAGGGATGTAACTATGACTGTATCCTATTCAATATTACTTCACATAATAACTTATAATAACACAAAAGAGTCCAGACACTCAAGGTTACTGGTGAAATTCATATTGCACGCTGCACACTGCACAGAACTAAAACTGGAGAGCTTATTTTCAGCAAATGGTAATCCAATTTGAGAAAACGCTCAGACAACAGTTATTATAGCTGGTAAAACAACAAATCATCATTAGGAAAAGCTCCAATCTGCATAAGTTTGGGGGAGCCAATGTCGCAACACGCAAAGCAATTAAAAACAGGTGAGCAAGTCGAACAGAGGAAAAAAGTAAACCAGTCATCAAAAAGGGGCCGTACCCATGAGTAAGAGGATAGGTCTGGCGTGCTTAGCAAGTGTGGAAACAAGGCAGGAATAGAAATAACAAATGGACCAACATCCATAACAGAAAGGGAAATGAATGTGAGGAAACACAAGCGTGTGCACAGATATGGGAACTCCCTAGGAAGGGTAGTTCAAACAAACCTGAACTCAACACAAACTCCAGCACAATGTCAATAAGTAGCCACAGCATGAGCGCACATGATAACTAGTTTTTGACATAACTAAGAAATTTTCTGAAGTTAAAATAAGATACATACTTTATCCAATTTCTCAAAGGTGTCAGCACGCCGTGGAATCCACCCATTGATAGCCTCTCCTGCAACTGCAGAAAGCCAAGATGGCCAACCAGCTGCCACCTGCTCCCCTTCCCTGGTCTTAGGCAATGCCCTTATGCCTGGATTATTAACCAAAGCATCCTCAGGGTTCACCTTACGCTTCTCTGACCGGTCATCACACAATCGAATAGAACCATTTGCTTTTCCATCTATCAATAAAGTTCTACTATCACTTCTATTCATCATAGTCTGCGAATCCCCTTCTCTGCTCGAGGACATTGTTCTCGAGAGCCTTCTACTTGGTGCTCTATGCCTAGGGCTCCCAGCACCATCTTGAATTGCAGAAGACTTACTACCTACACAACCCATGATGCCACAATACCAGGGATACAATCAAAACGCTACCTGACACACATATCTACACCGCTGTAAAATCCCCAATAAACCAATAGCCATCTCCATCAACATTCATTCATCCCAATTGCAAGCAAATTCTTACTTTTAGTTGATACACATATCTAAACCACTGAATTCAACCCATAAACCAATACTGGCCTCGAATCAGCAACCATTCATCCCAATTTCATACAAACATCACAAATTCTCCCATATGACGGTTTTTACCAGAATTAAGCCTTCTGCGATGATAAACAAACCCAACAATACAAACCCAAACTCAAACATAAATCAATATTCTGCAAATTCAAAAACGACCCCGACGCTTAAATTCCATATTTTGCAGAATTTACACAAACAAGGAAATGGGCACCTTGAAATGCCAAAATTGCGACTATAAATGTTGATTAAACCATCGAGGCGTTGCCTGTTTCAGCCGTTGCTATCGATCAAAGTAAAGAAACGGGGGCGTGTGTTCAATTTGGATAAACTTGCTGACAGATTTGAGGCTCACTTTTGGGTGAATATTCAATGTCCGTTGGCTTACTGTTGGTTTGATATTCAAGATCAAGCAGAAGGAAGGGGAAGAAGAGGGGTTCAAGCCCCAACAAGTCGAACCGTTATTGGCTGTTTAATGTCCCGGTCAATATGCTTCGTATCAAAAATCAAAAAAAAAATCAAAGAAAAGCAAAACGCCCAACAAAAATTCCTATCTTGAAAGTGGAGTGTCGTTGCGGGGATTAATTTGAGGTGATCAATTTGAGGCAGTGAGAAAGCGACAGCTCACTTAAGTAAGATATCAAAAGATCATCTGCGAAAGCAATGCTTTCTCAAGGGGGTGCAACTACAACTGAGAGAAGGGAAAACACAAAAATGCACATTAGATTTTGTGGGCTGTTCAGTTTAAGCGCAGGTGGAGTCGATTCTGTGAGTGGTATCGTGCCTCGCTCTTAAGATAACCTAACTGCAACTTAAATTCTTGTATTCCTCTCTGATTACCCTAAAAAAAGGGGTGGGGGGAACTGAGAAGGAAAAAGGAAGTCAATGATTGATTCATGATGGCTGGCTTACACCTATAAAACAAACCAGCATGAGAAACGGTAAAATTGCATGGTAGATTACAACCTAGCTTGTTAGATAAGTCGAATTATTTTACTATTATCAACTAATATTTGATTATTTGTATACTACAAATATGCCATTGTGCAAATGTGAAATACAGCCTAAAGCGTCAATTGTTTGGCATTGTCGAGCAATTTATGAATTGCGAAGTTATGTGATAAATTGCTGATGATTTTGCCTTTTCGATGTTATCCTTCTTGTTTTTGTCTCTTTTTTTTTCTTTGTTCTTATATATTTTCAAATTTTTTTAATAAAAAATAAACACATCAGTTTTTCGTTTATATATTTTGTACATTTATCATATTTAAACTCTTTTCTTTTTATAGGGGAAAAAAAAATATTGAACCCTCAATTTATATCAAAAATTGCCCCCAAAAAAAAAGTATATCAAAGTTGGCATAAAACGTCTAACTTTCTTTTGGGTAAATCAAGACTCTATATAGGCATTCTATAGCGCCCACCTAGGAGTACATACTCTTGAAGCCATATGAGCAAATTTAACTCTACTTGGCATCCATGTGTGAATAGATATTTCAAAGAAAATAACAAATAAAAGATTTGATTAACGCGCCGTCATAATTTATTGATTTGTTGCTATGACATCCTAATTGCCTCCACTTTCTAAAGTAAGTTTCTTCCCGAATTCTAAATCCTAAACTGATTCTCTGGTACTAATGTTTAATTATTCTATTTTCTATGTCATTTACAAATCCTTTGGTTGATTGTCTTAATTTATTTGAAGCAATCCATTAGAAGATATTCAAATCAACTTCGTAATGGTTCTCATATTATTAACAATTTGACATCACTTTTTTTAAAATTAAAAACAATTACTCATTGTTCATTTTACCAAAAAACAATATGTTTCAATATGAAGACATAGCTACGATGACGATTTTATAAGACTTTATATGTTCAGTCTTTTTAATGTGTCCTTGGTATTTTTTTTTTTTTTAAATGTTCATGTGTTGACATTGTTCATCTTAGATGGACAGATTGTTTATATGGCTTTTAGTGCATTACTCTCCAATTTTTCATCTTATAGGTGCTTATATCACCAAATTGTTTAGTTACAATAACCTGAGTGTGGCTTAAAAGGATTTGATGTGGATACCTATATCGCTAAAAATGCATTTTTTGTTTCAAGAAGCCTACCGTTAAGAATTTCATAGTTAAGCGTGCTTATTGTGGAGAAATCTTGGGATCGATGACTTCCTTGGAAGTTTCTCAGGCAGCATGTAAGCAAGAATGAATCGCGCATGAAAGACTTGTGGGAATTTGTAGAACTGGTCGACAATTTCTGAAGTTGTTCCTCATAATTATCTGCAACCTAGAGAGGGGTCAAACATTACAGATGGTATCAGAATGGACCCACGATCCTGAACTACGCTAGTGGACAGGAGAGTCATAGGCAGTCATCTAGCAGCGCGAACATACTGGATGGACTACTGGTCAAGAGAACGCTCTTCATGTGGCGGTGATTGTAATGCCCCAAGTATAGCTTAAAATGATTTGATGTGACTACTTATATTACCAAGGTGCAATCTTCTTTTTGAGAAGCCATTGCTAAGAACTACTCAATTAAGCATCCTTGCATTGGAGAAATCTTGGGATGGGTAACCTCCTGAGAAGTTTCCAAGATAGCATCCAAGCAATGACAAAGCACGTAAGAAAGGCTTGTCGCGATTTGTGAGACCAGTCAATTATTCTTGAGTTCGTTCCTGGTAACTCTGTGCAACCCAGGGAGAGGACGGGCGTTACAACTCATCTAAAATCATGCTTTTCCACTACTATTTGTTCATTTACATGTATGAATATGTTCGTTACATGGCACAAGAATGTTCACCTTTTAGAGCTTATTTGTTCAATAAATACACATATACATACGCACACAAATATCTATATCCATATATATGTGTGTGTGTGTGTGTGTACACACACACACACACACACACACACACACATATATATACACACACACACATACACATAGATATACATACAAATACATATATGTATGTGTGTATACAAGAAATGTTGCATTTACCTATGCTTAAATTTGCATCCTTCCACACTTATATTCATGGCAGGGCATATTTGCTATGCTTAAGGTAATCGTGCATGGGCTATCAGTGGGAAAAAATTTACCACGCTCAATAAGCGTGGCCGATAGTGCAGTACCTATGCTTATATCCATGGAAGATTGCGCCATCTACAACACTTATATGTGTAGGTACATTCCCCTCACTTGTATCCATGGTTAGAGTAACCTTTGAGAGAAAAATTATTTTGACCACTTCCTCACTTATAAGTATAGTGTTATGCATTTCATAACTAATTTTCAAATGCTTTAAGTGGAAAACTAATTTTGGAGGGAAAATTTTTATATAAAAGAAATAAAAGTCATTGTATTAAAAAAATGTAAATACTTTATATTCACTAACACATTACAGTCATATATATGTGTATATACACACACACACACACACACACACACACACACACACACACACACACACACACACACACACACACACACACACACATATATATATATATATATATACAAATATATATAAATATATATATATAGAGAGAGAGAGAGGGGGGTGAGGTAGAGGAAGAGAGATAGAGAGAGAGACAATGTATATTTGATCATGATGTAAATGATACAAAAAGTACGATAATTTTATAACCATCAACAACTTGTCATCAATTAAGTTCAAAAATAGCTAGTGTTCAACTACATAATAAAAAGTACAAAATTGAATTCACATACCTATAAAGTATGCACCTACTACCTAAAACTTGAGTTTGTTTGAAATACACACATATAAGATTGAAACAAAACAGAACAAATAAGATGCTATAGAACTCCATAATTTCAAATGAACACTTCATGAACCCAAACTTTATGTTCGAATTTGTGACATGTTGTCCTTAGTTTCAACCTAAAATCACCAAGCCCATACATTAGAGTTAAGTACAACAAACAATGCTACTAATAGAAAACTTCTAAGAAGGTTGCAAGATGTAATATCTATTAGCCCCCACAACTAGGTACTCCCGCTCTACAATCATTACGTAATATCTTTATGCTTAGGTTTGTCTTTTTTGTAAATTCCTTGATTCTAAAAAAAATTGGTAGAGTTCCGCCTAAAACTTAGCTATTTTCTTTTTACAAAATGTCATAAATACAATAAGAAACTATTTACAATCTCAACAGCTACATGCTGGAGCAAATCAACTTAACAGGCCACATGCCTGGAGTATCCAAGACAAATTCAATCCATTACTATGAATAAATTCAAGAAATTGAACAAGCCACGATAGGGCATTTCAATGCACAACGCAAATCAAACAACTCATAAAAAACAATTTAGTTGTTGTTTACTGGGCTCTAGATTGATATGCTTTGACGAACTTGACCATCTTTGAATATCGTTCACTACATACCCATAAAAAACAATTTATTGATAGATAACACTATAACGTAACTAAGCCAATAGACATTTTACTTCCTAAAAAAACTACACTATTACATGCCTACCTAATGCACGTGAGACAGAAAGGACATCTCCAGACCAAGTTTTGCGATGAACTAGTACTCTACTCATAATTCATGTACATTAGACAAGAAATAAGCAAAACTTATCAAATTAAACACATATTTTGAAGTGCTATGTACTGATTCAAGTTGAGAGTTTGTAGCTTAGGCGGTAACTTTAGCAGTCAAGACATCAATTTGATTCTGCAGAGTCAGCATTTTGTTGAGACCTTGCACTAACAACTTTATATTCACTCTTCTGATGCTTAGCACGAAGTCTTTTGTAGCCGTGCCACTACCGAACCTAATAAACTTTCCATGACTTTCATCACCCATTAGCTTACGGTAGACACTTTTCTCCACCTTCAAGGTTTCTTCTGAGAACTTAACTTCAGAAGATCCAATTTTTCCTTTAATCATAATCATCACTGATTCCTTCCAAATAAAATAAAATGAAAAGTTTAGATCACATATAAATTAGCACAATAAGATGAAATAAATTGATGGTTGTAATTGAAAAAATAAATGTTAAAAAAAAATAAAGGAGTGATGGCTAGAAGTACCCCTCATATCACCACAAAATTTACGGTAATAGGCTCATGAAAAGTCTTATCCTTTGTTTCGTGAGTCTCAATAAACCACTCAATTGGCCCAGGTTCCCTGTTATGTTCCTTCTTTTGAAACCATGACATCAGTGCATTTACAAATTATTAATAGAAACATTTGTAATATAAAAGGTTGTCGTAAGAAAATCACAAAAACTTATAATACATACAAATTTGTCTCGCTTAACTCCACAACTTTGTGATCTGCTTGTGTGAGTATGCAAAAGCTTCCCCCTAGCTCTTTTGCCAATCTCAGAATATTGCTAGGCATGTAGATGTCACATTAAGAAGCAAAAGTTTACGAAGATGGTTGAATTCAGATAATAAATTAGAAATATAAGCATAATCGGTAATCAATAATAACTCTTACCTTAAACTTATCTGAAAAACAAAGATCCACAAATCCAAGCCACAATGGACCGCCAACTCCTTTAGGACGAGTAATCTCGTTCGCTTTTGTAGAATCAGGTAATGGCAATGCATACAACTGGTCCTTAGTAGTATCTTTTTTAATATATTTCACCCTCAATGATCGTATGTAACCCCTTAACCTCTCCCCAAGAGAACTCAAAACTTTGGAATCAACCAACAGATTCGATGGTAGTATGAACTTCTTCTACAACGTAGGGAAAAGAATTACAAAGATAAGCAAAACTACAAATTCATGTATCATATACCATTACCAAATATAAATCACCCGCACATATGCTACAACTCAAGCCTTAACGACTCCAGGAACTAAACACCACTCTTTATAGTGTAGGGGACACAATTCAGGCCGCCTAACCACATCTGCAAGAAACTTATTAAACACATTTCTTGCCTTTTTTATTGGTTACAAGAACTTATTCAATGACACTCAAATCTTCTTAGGAGCATCCAAACTTTGCATAATTTTGGCATTGATTCTCCCTCTAAGTTTGATGGCATTGCCTTCTACATTTATAATGGAAAATCAAACAGTTAATCTAATAGGCATGACGGTAGATACCCCAAAATTCGTAAAATCAATCAATTTAAAACTTTTGACTACTAAAGACAATTACCTATGACCAACACCTCTTCATCATCATTGAACCCTTTTGTTATATCAATAAGATCTGGATCAAAATACATTTGAGCCACATTATCATCATCATCAATATCCTCATCACTCTCTATGTCTAAAGTCAAGTGCTTAGGGGTTGCTTCTTCATTTCGTACAGAGTTCAAATGCTCTTCGTAAGTGCGCCTAGAATGAAACATGATTGCAAACTATCTTTGACATCTCAACAAGAAACACACGCATTAGGCAGTAAAAGAGGTCAAAGAAAATCTACAGCAAACAGAAAAGTAGCTTACATATGCCTTTTATTAAATGAAAAACTCGGCCTATACATATAACTTTTTGTAAAATAAAATAATCACACACAACTTTAAGCAAATATTTGTTTCCAAACTACCAAAAAACAAATCATTCACAACAAGATTCAATAATAGCAAAGGGATAAAATGTGTTCCGAACCAAAAACAAAAAAAGAAACCAATGTAACATTTCAATCTTTCATAAATCTCAAATATAAGTAATTAACCATCTTGTTTCAAGAACCCTCATTCAATTGTAGCCTAATTCACTGGGTCTCTATATCCATCCTCATTGCAAATGTTAGGAGGCATGCATTGGGGGTAAAGCTCTTCATCTGCTTGTGATGATCCTAAACGGTAAGTATTCCTTTGTTTTACCCTAATGACATGCTCCCATCCCTTGTTATTCTCATCTTCTACATAAAACACTTGTTGTACCTGAGATGAAAAAATATATAGATCATCCTTTAAAGCCCCTCCTTCATGTATCCTAAGTGAGAACTTTAAAAGAGTGAAACCTCTTTTATTATTCTTTAAACCCCGTGAATTCATATTCACCCAATCACATTAAATAATACCACTTTACACTCAGAATAATAATTTAACTCAATGATATGAATAACTTTTTCATAATGTGTTTTGCTGTCAGCTTCCAGCATACTGCCGAAATTTTGAATTTTCTTTGACTCATCTCTCTTCTG
>JAKOGI010001994.1:57500-65000 GCA_029747015.1 Carnegiea gigantea
CTAGTACTGAACTAATTTCTATGCCTATGATTATTTTAGTTAATTCATGCCTGAAAGTAACTTCGAAATAACCTAATGATGCTTCGAAATGATATAGGTTAGTTTAGTTAACTAACGCTTGAAAATGACTTCGAATCGATATATGTTAGTTTAGTTAATACATGCATGTAAGTAGCTTTGAAATAATATACGAATACTTTGAATCGACGCTCGTTAAGTTAACTAATTCATGCTTGAAAATGACTTCGAAATGCACTAAGAATGCCCATATTCGATGCATGCTAATTGGGTTAGTTCGTGTTTAAAAGTAGCCTTGAAATGAACTGATAACCTTGGTTAGTTAAAACAGATAGGTAAGCCTAACACGACTAAACTATGCTTTACAAATGACACGAATTGGGCATGTCTATAGCTATGAATCGATGCTTGTTAAGTTAAGTGAAGTTACACTTTGAAAATGGCATGTTAGTTGGTTAGTTGTGCTTCAAAAATAAGATGTTTAGTTGATTAGTTATGCTCTGAAAATGATATGTTTAGTTGGTTAGCTGTGTTTTGAAGATGACATGAGTATGACATACTTATTTCCTAAATGTGAATTATGAATGTAAGCTAGCTTTATACCTTGCAAGTTCATTTCAGTTCGTTGCGTACTTTACTTAAGTTAAGGATATCTACATATGTGTTTATATATGCTTGATGTAGTGCACCGCTGAATGGTGCTGCTTGCTCAGGTAAGTACATAAGCTCTATTGCACATTTCTTCATAAGCTTTCATGATAATATGCTATGGTTACATAATTGAAAACCGATATGGTAGTCAGATGGCTTGAGGATGAGCTAATGAGGATTTTGAGGTTCTTTATGGTCGGTGTTAGGTTGTGATTGGCCGCAATTATGTGGATTGCGAGATCATGTGTAGCTTATTTTGCTGAATTGATTATGAAGTATTTGAATGTGTTACGTGCAAACTCCTTTCCTTTATGTCATCAAGTTTCTTGTTGCAAGTGAGGGTGTGTTTGAAAAAGAAAGTTTTCATGGTTGTAACTAATAGTAGCCATGACTATTAGTGATCGATGGCCTATTTTAAATATACGGATACAGTTTTGAGAGTGAACTCACTAGAACGGAGGAATCTCTAAGGAATTTAAATAAAAAGAGAGTACGATGTACGAAAAAAGATTTCGCTGTGAGAGACAGTAAACTTATTAGCCGTTATGGCCAATACGCTTTAAAATTGGCTAAGATAATGTGCTTTGGACAATATGATATGAATAATGTTAGCCTAGAGGATAAGTCCTGCCAGTAGGAAACCCTAAAGACCCTGATGAGGGTAATGGTCCAAAATGTTATATGTTGTCATCCCAGGCATAAGAGCTTAGCATGAGCGTTAGGTTTCATTATTGGGTTTGAGAATAGATCTCACCCAATCAGCACCCTGTAATGATCTTATGCCAGATGTATTTTCCTAATAAGCAAAGAAAAGTAATTGGCATTTTGCCATTTTTAGTATTTCAGAAGAAAGAAAGTTTCAAGGGTCATTAAGGGGCCAAATGAATGAAATGTGAAAAGCTTATAAGGGTCATTATGCGACCAATACAAAAGAGATTTCTTTTAACAAAAATGAGCTTCAAAGAGGCTAAAAAAAGAGTTTTTATGGGCCTTAAGAGGCTAAGCAAAGTGTTTTTAAGAAAAGAAGAAAAGCTTTCTGTGTATGTTCTATGCATTTCTTATGAATGAAATGTGAATGAGATTTGAAATGTGTGTACCTTATGAATACCCTATGAATGAGATTGCAAGTAAGGCTAAGTAAAGTGTTTTCACGAAAAGGAAAGATTACGATGTACACCCCATGCACATCTTATGAATGAGCAAGTATAGTCTGAATGGAATCTCGAATATAGCATGGTCATATCCTATGATGCATCAAGCCTATGAGTCGAAATGTACATGTTTTGTGAAAGAAAGTTTCTGTGCTAAGCCCTCGATGCTTGCTTATGTGTTTAAGTGCTTGTTAGTAAATAAGTTTGGTCATTCAGGGACCTAGAAAGGAGTTTACGTGGCTAGAATGAGGTTCATGGGTAATGAACCATCCTGGGAGACTACGATTGCCTAATATAATAATAATACATTAATACGTGATATGTGGCTACTAAAGGTACTATTGCCTAGAACGGTTTTGGTTTTAAAGGGACGGGGAATACTCACTGAGCGTGTGGTTGCTCATCTCATTACTCTTTCCCTTTTTCCTCAGGTTTGCATTATGATAAGTAGAAACCAAGTCACTTATGCCAAGATAGATTCTATTCTTACTTACAAGGTGTTATGTGTTCTCATTTGAAGGGGTCTTACGTGTTTAATGAAGCCATGTAATGTATTCCTAGAATTGTAAACATTTGAAAACAAGTATTCTAGTTCATGTAGTGCATTTGGCTTAGGAATTGCTCTGTATGGCCATGTAAGCAACCATCTAATTTGTCAAGTTGTCCTTTTAGCTGAAATCAGTTACATTTTGGGATGTAAACCCCAGTACTCCGGTTGTATGAACCGTTGAGTTGTATCTTTCATTTGTCCTGTATTAATGAACTATGTAATTTGATGTAATTCGAGTGCATTGCTCATTGAGTTACGAACTCCGGCATATAGCTGTTGAGCTTATTTTAGAATGTTTTACGCTTCCGTTGATTGTAGGGGTTTATTATAAGGCTTTTACTTGAAAACGGTCAGTTTTTAGGGGAAACTCTACTCATTTCACCCCGGAATTTAAGTAAGGAGTTAAAAAAACGTAACGCTCCTGGCCCTAGGGGCTAAGGTTGTTACATTGACGGTATCAGAGTAAGGTCATGCGACCATAGGCCGCGACCTGAGTCTTACATCTCACATAGTTGCCTAAGAACGCGTTCACGATGATGTGATACATGCCTGCTTTGTGTACAAACGTGAGTTTACGTGAATGTTAGCGCGCTTACCTAGTTAGGTGTGGCTTGAGTGAGCTCATTAACTGAGTGAATGAACGAATTACTAAAATTATAAGCCAAATAACTTCTATTCTCATGAATGAGTAAAGTGTTAGCTCAATCAAGTTGTTTTGCTTATATGCCTCCATGATTTTAATTGAAAATTTAAAGAACGTATGATTTGAATTAAATGATTGGAAGAGTCTTAACTCTAAGCTCATCTTTGCCCCTAAAGTATGATTTGCTCCTCGAGGCCCATAATGGAGTGAGCAGACATACTCAACGATTGGTAGAGAGAGAGTTAGAAGTAGTTAAACTATTTCCTTTTGAAAACCTAATGACCCTGAAAGTTAAAGTCTTCCGATTAGTGAGTTAGGGTTGTGCCTTCGCACTAGAAACCTTTCTAATTGTTTGGTTGGGTCTTATTGTTACAACCGAAAACTCGCATTTACTTTGCAATAATACTTGGGTTAGCCCTACGAGCCTAACTCTCTGTATGTAATCAAATGATTTTGAGTGTCCACATGCCAAGGTGTATGCATTATCCAATGTATTAATGATGATTTGTTGCAAGTGATTGGAGGCAGCTTTCTATGACTGAAAATCTCACTGGGTGATACCCCCATACGTGGATTAGGCATTGTAAGAAATTAAATGAGATTTCAATATGCTTGGATAGAAGTTAAGTAATAGTAGTGCATTTCTCTTGACCATTGCATGAAAATTGCCTTCAATGTCTAGCACAATGCTTGTTGCCACTTATACAATGTTCTTAATGTCTTATGTGAAATTGGTATTGTCCAGGCTATATCAAACCCCAATGCACCCAGAAAGGACAAGGTAGAAAGAACCTGACGGACTTTAGAATTGTTATACTATCTCTATCACCCTGTTACCTTCTGGGAAGAGACCCATACTTTGCCAATGTCTTCTTAAGCATTACCTCCAAGTGTATGAGCTGGAATGCCCCATAGTAGAAGATAGAGCCCCCCATTCATATTAAGAGTTCCTCATACCTCCACAGTTACCTTTTCGAAAAAATACATCACAAAACCTCAATGTATATCCATAATACCAATAATACCATCGTTCTTACCCCCTGTTAGTTGATCGATGGCCAACTCCAAATAGTTGGGACAAACATCGAGGTATGACCTTGACCTTAGGTTTTAAATGAGGGTTGCATTCATGTATACTTGCCTAGATGTCTTTTCATGAGACACTACCATGAGCCTATGTGTTTTGAAGCATAAGTATAACGTTATACAAAGTATAAAGGTCATGGGAGCCCATATAATTACCTAGGATCATTATGCACAGTTATTCAAGTGTCTTGTGAATGATTGGCTCAGTAAATGCATATCTTGATATTTGCTTGACTTAAGTTGGTTTAGTATATGACTTGGCTATTCAGATAGTTTAAGTTTTGTAATTCATGGCATGATATGACCTCTAACTCATTGTTTGCATTCTGTGAATTCTAAGAGTCCATGTTATGGCCAAGTAACTGCACATGCCTATATTTGAAGCGTGATGAGATAACCATAGAAACCTACATTCATATATTCTTGCCCTTATTTGGTTGATCAGAGTAGCGCAACGAAAGCATGTAGGTCCATAAGCCACAGGCCCAGGACTGGTCTAGGAGCATAACCATTCATTTGTATGAATCTATGACTTAATAGACGATCAGTCTGCAATGGGGACTTTAGGAAAAGCCTCCCCAGCATCAAAGTTATCGAGTTACATTTCTACATTAGCACCTTCTTTCCAAGTTGTTCTTATCCACATGATTATGCCAGTTCATGTTAATCATGATTTCGGATTTTCAGTGCTCTGTTATAAACCCTACGTGATGTCAATGTGAATTCAAATGCTACTTCAGGTTCCTTCATTGTCAATATGGCGTAATTTGATGTCTCTGCTATCTTAGTGTGACGTGGTAACTTTCTAGTAAATGATTTAACCTTAAATTGACCTAATATCTTCATGCTTTTGAATGAACCTGATTAAGTTAAACCCTCTTCATACGACCTTGACATGTTATGCCTAAGTTACCATGAATGAAATGCCTAAAGATTAGCTGGAAATGGTGTAAGAGGATAGGAATGTAGGTCATATATGCTTTCGTTTTGTAAATTGCTTGCCATATGCGCATTAGCCGGTTTCATGTTACTTATAATTCCCAAACTTGAGGATACTAAATTGTTGATACAATGCGATACTATTATGCTTAAGTGATGCTACGTGGTGCTATGTGACATTCTTATTATTCTCAATGTGTTATAGGAGTCTCCATATTAATCATTGTGATCCTAAAAGTGACTGAATTTATGTTTTAGAATGAGATTACTAGTATATGACCTTGAGATGTCATTGTCCCAATTGTCATACCTTTAGATGCCTACTTATAGGTGCATATGCATAGAGTTGTTGCTTGCCATGCGAACTGAGTCTAGGTAATCGAAAGTCTATGTTCATTTTCAAAACAAGCATGACATGGTTTTCCATGCCAACTCATTTGCTCCTCTTCAGTGTGATTTGCCCTCGGCGTCTAAATAGAGCAAGTATATGCTTGAAGATGATTGGCTAAGAGGAGACTGGATACCATAAGCCTTTTTCCGGTTTTCAAACTAATTATAGAACAAAATTTTGGATTATAGTGTGAGTGTTGTAGATTGTGTCATGTGTGTGCACATTTTAGGAATGACTGATCATAGTTTGGAAATTTAGGGGCTGAAATTCTTTTAAGGGGGGAAAATGTAACACCCGCATTCTTTATTTTTCGTCAATTTGAGTGTATTGCCTTTTTTCGTTACAAAATTTATACTTTTATTAACTATGCGAGGTAAATTATTATTGATGCGCTTACGTGAACGATAATTTTATTAAAAAGAATATTTTTGTCTCTATTAATATTATTATTTATTAGTTTTGAAGATCTTCGATGATTTTTAGTAAACGTTAACAAGGATTATTAATGGTACTAAACCGAGTAGGAACCCGAATGCGATTAGGTTGTTTACCTTAGAATTAGTTTCGAGGTTTATTAAATCGAACCTTGACGTATTTGGGGTGGACTAATCGACGAAGGGTCGTATCATCGATTTGGTTTAGAATATGAGGTGCGAGATTAGAAATTAGACAAGTGATTTTAGTTGATTGAGCAATTGATCAAAACAAGCAAAAAAAAAATGTAGAACAAGAGGGGGCCAAGCCCCTTCTCTTTCACGGCAAACATGACAGGGGGGTTTCTGGAACTCAGCTCGCAACACCTAACAGAAAGAGAGAGAAAGAGAGGAAGAGGGAGAGAAAAGGGCTGGCTGGTTGACGGCGACGGTTGCACCACACCGGCCACCGTCCGTTTGCTAGAAGCCGAGACCGAACTCGATCAGTTAGAGGAGAGAGAGCGACAGAGGCTCAGCGAAAGAGTGAGGGAGCAAAAAGTTCGTGGCCGACGTGACCCATTGCCGGTGACTGTCACGATTGACGTTGGCAACCAGAAGGCAGTTGGGTGTAACGCCAGCGACGAGGCACCACCGAAGGAGGGCTAGGATCATATTGGACAAGGCTGATTCGGGCTAGGTTGCAAAATGGGTCAAATTGGGATCTGATTTCGTGTGGGTTAGGCGTGGATTGGGTTGTTCGTGTGGTCAGGGAGCGAGGAGACAAGGATGGGAGTTTTTAAGCACCTAAGGTCAATGTCCATAGCCCTTCGAACGAACCCCTAGCTTGGAATCCAGGTGAGTGTTTCTCGCCTCCTAAGTATTAGTAAAATTGAAAAGATTTTAGCCCTTAAATGATGCTGCATGCTAGTTTAAGATCAGTAGATTAAATAAGAACATGATAACTGATTTTGTATGTTTCATTTCGACTGAGATTAGCATGGGTTGTGTATGTTTAGTTGCTGTCTGAAACTACTAGTACTGAACTGATTTCCATGCCTACGATTAGTTTAGTTAATTCATGCCTGAAAGTAGCTTCGAAATAACCTAATGATGCTTCGAAACGATATAGATTAGTTTAGTTAGCTAACGCTTGAAAATGGCTTTGAATCAATATATGTTGGCTTAGTTAATACATGTATGTAAGTCCCTTCGAAATAATATATGAATACTTCGAATTGATGCCCGTTAAGTTAACTAATTCATACTTGAAAACAACTTCGAAATGCACTAAGAATGCCTATATTCGATACATGCTAATTGGGTTAGTCCATGTTTAAAAGTAGCCCTGAAACGAACTAATAACCTTGGTTAGTTAAAACAGATAGGCAAGCCTGACATGACTAAAGTATGCTTTAAAAATGACATGAATTGGGCATGTCTATTGCTTTGAATCGATGCTTGTTAAGTTAAGTGAAGTTATACTCTGAAAATGGCATGTTAGTTAGTTAGATGTGCTTCGAAAATAACATGTTTAGTAGATTAGTTATGCTCTGAAAATGACATGACTAGTTGGTTAGCTATGTTTTGAAGATGACATTAGTGTGACAGGCTTATTTCCTAAATGTGAATTATGAATGTAAGATAGCTTCATACGTTGC
>JAKOGI010001994.1:70000-90000 GCA_029747015.1 Carnegiea gigantea
CTGCAATATGTTGGTAATTCTATTCTTTCACACACCTCATGATTCGAAATATCTACTGCCAATAGTCCATCCATTCAAGTGGGAACTATTTTTTTTCAACGAATTCATTTACACAAAATCAAACCTGTAGTACAATAGTTATCGACAATAGAAGAATCAATCCAAACAAAGGCACAATGTTATTTAAAAGTTTTCAAAAGTGCTATGCATTCGCTAAAAGTTCATAAGAAATAAGTACATAACTCTAATAATTGCTTCCATTGAAATTAAAGTCCAAACTATAAGTGCAAACTCAAAAATATTACTTGGTCTACTTAAAAGGTAAGTCAAGATAAACGTTAATCATATCAGAGAACTCAAACTATGACTCATCATTTTGTTCTTGATCATCAACTTCTTTGACATTTTCTTCTTCAAATGCATAACCTTTTTCATTGTCATCATCAATATCCTCATCTTCCTCAAATGAAGAAAGAACATCCTCCGTTATTCCCTATTAGACAAGCACAAAAGCATAAATCTTAAGAAGAGGTAATGGAAAATATTTATAGTCATCTAATGACATTCTCCCTTAATAACATGATGTCAAATTTATCATAGAAAAGAGAACTAGAATGAGTTCATCATAGCATCTAGCTCGAAGACAAAGAAGGCAGATCCATAAAAATAAAGTTAGTTTTAGCATGTTAAGGCGATCGATATTCATACCAAAACTACATTTGCACGCAATGTCATCACAAATGCATTCCTAGAAAACTATATAAAGTGCAAGACTAAGGTCATGACCTATGGCCTCAGAACCTTGCTCTGATACCATCTGTGACACCCCTAACCCTTAGGGTTAGAAGTATCAACAATTTCTTGAATTCCTATTTAAATTCTACGGCAAAACGGACAGAGCTTTGCCTGAAAACTGACCATTTCCCAGGCATAAGGCCTTACCTTAATTCCTTGCATCGAGTAGAAGTATAAAAGAACATAGAAATAAACTCAACGGCTACACGCCGGAGTTTACAACTCTACGGGCCACTCACCTGGAGTATACCAAACATTAAACAATCAACAAATAGGCTTATTATATGACAAGAAGAGGAGATATGCACATGATGAAGATTGCTTGGTTCAGCAATGGAAAAGATAACCAAATAAGGTCACAACAATTTACACAAAGTGAGCTGCAAATTATTCTAGGCCAAAGATCTAAATCTAAGCATACCACATATAAGCTTTATATATGGGCACTTTGTCTAGCTCATCCATAAATAATAAAATATCTCATATAAGAATACCTGGTGCTTCAAAAGCACTTTCACCAAATTGGTGACAAATCCAAGTTTATTCTCCAAATGTTCAATCTTCCCTTAACTTTCTTGTTGCTCTTGCTCGATTTTTCTTCTTTTATTCATTCTTCCTCTGAAGCGCACCTTTTGGAAGTTGAACGAGAAACTTTGACCCCAATGCCAAAGGTCTTAGCATAACCATATTTGTCTTCTCCAATAACTTTTTTGAAAATTTCATCTCGAGTAGCATCATCACATGAATCTTCTTCAACACGAGATAACTCATTTTCAATTGCTTCCTATCATGTTACACATTAGTAAAAAGAAATACGATGAATAAGAAAATTAAATCAAAATAAACACTCATACTTTTGCACTAGCTGAAGCATCATCAAGTTTTGTAGCTTTCTTCAACCATATTGTAAGCTTATCCGTCTTGTTGCCTTTTTCCAAAAAGTATATAAAACACTAAATGAGTTACCTAAAATCAAAGTGAGCTATAGTATAAATAGGATATGCATAATACCTCTTTTTCAGCACGTACACGTGCGAAAGTGTTTGTCCCTCCATAGTGACACATTTTCTTATTACCCCGATTTTCGATTCCTCTTTTAGTTCTAGCCTAAATGAATAATTGACAAATCACATCATAATAGTTGCATTATTTCAAAATAATTATAACTGTAAATGTTCTTAAAGCATATAATTACATTTCCCTTGTTTGATTCCCAAAACTGTACTAAGTTGGCCCATGTTTCAAGTGGTATGTGTTCTGGTCTTTTGCTAATTGCTTCATCATGACTTCTACCATCAAATAGTGCCACCTTCAACTCACATTTATAGCCTCCCCAACAAGCATGTATTTTCTCCATTGCCCATTTATAAGGCTCCTTTCCTTTGGGAAAGTGAAATGAATGCTGTACAACGGATACAAAGAAAAGAACTAATCAAGACTTAAAATAAACTTAAAAGTCATATTTTTTCTTTGAAATCTGCACACCCATGCAGGGTTGGTGTAAAAATTAGAGTGTAGAGGCTCAACTTTGAAAGCAATGTAATATATATTGAGACATATATACCTTCACCTCTGCCCATACCGAATCTTTTTTCTCTTGTTCAATTTTCCTCCAATCAGTACAATCAAGTGGTAGTCTTCTAGGGTCTCGTGCAAGACACCCAATCATGGAAGACATTTGCCTTTGAGAATTACCTATAGGTTGAAGTTGTTCGTTCACATCGACAAACACAGAGTTCTTCAAAACCTTTATCTTATTAGGTCCACGACCCTTTTCATTCTTTTCCTTGGTTGCTTGTATACGCCTACTATTTATGGTGTTGTGACCACCTTCAGTTGATGATTCAACTCCCATATCATGACTTGCTTCACTTTCTCCACGCTCCAATGAGTTTAAATTGACCTCTCCTATGATGTCACAAAAGCAAATGAGTGTTATATATGACAATTATAGAAAATAAATGAAATATAATTACAAAAAATAGGAATTGCACTTAGACATAAAAGTAACATATGCACAACAAGTACATGACTTACTTCTAGGAACCTCTCCATTGTCTCTGGGTTGTAATTAAGCTCACGTCATCATTGTTGACATGTGAATCAGCATGCTTTGAAGGCTCCACAGATCGACTACTGAAAACATTATTGTTTTAGGTCTCCAATTGTCTTTTTCTCTCTAAACTTCCCGCCAAATGTTTTTCCACTAAGAGTATAGAAAGAAATGAATATAATTAAAATTTACACTCCATCATTACTTTATATAAATACTATTTCAGAACCTTCATAATTCAAGACTTACCAATACAATTAAGCAACGTGGACCATTTAATAATTGCTATTTCCTCATCACTTTGATTAATTCTTATGCTTTTGTACTCTCCTAATTTTAAATTATGATTGATGAAGGTTTTTGAAATACACTTCAAATTTATGATAATAAGAGAAATTATTTTTGTACCGATAAAAACTATATTAAAAGTACACTAATGTCTTACGATAAGTTTATTTTAACTTTTATTATTAAAATCACATATTTTATAAGATAACAAAATTACCATTAATAGTGTGGTCCCTTAATTTTGGAGATTCCAACTCTTTGGCCTTGTTGCTTGATTCTGAAGAAATCATCAATGCTATTTTTTACTTTGATCACAAATTCTTGAAGCATTTTTGCATTTTCTACCTGTATGAATATTTTGAGCTAGGGAATAGTACTTTTATTAGCTTTGCTTAGTATTTACTATTTCTTATTTTAATATTTTTTTTGAATAAAAGAGATGTAAAAATTTATCTGTATGACATTCAAATCTAAGTATCTAATAACAATTAATTGAATTAATTAACATCTATAAAAATAAAAAAAACTTACTTGTAGTAGTGTGTGGCAAAGAGGATGTTCCTGGTGAGAAAAGAGAACGTCGAACGGACGTACCTCGAGACAAGGTAGGTGTTGAGGCTTCTTTTGACCTCGGACTGCGCCTTACTCCTTGACTTAATAGCTGATTTTTCCCAGACGTCAACATATGCTTCATTAATATAAAACATAAGTAACTTAAATAAAAGATTGTTATTACTTTGAGATAACTATAAAACTATGAATAATTTAGGACGTACTGCAAGTTGATCTCTTGTAACCATCCTCTTCTTACCTGGCAATTTTCCTGTGGAAGACATAATCTAAAACAAAAAAATTTAGTATTACTATATCAACATCACATAGCCCATGAAGCAGTAGTTCTTAGAAATAACACAATAGATTGATGTAAAAATAAGAAAGTCATTCTAAATACCAAAATTATTCTAAAATGGTTAACCAATAAACAAATGTTTCATCAAAGTATTTAAGTACATATACAAATTATTCAGAATTAAAATCATATAATGTCTCATCATCTTCATCGCTTTCAGCACTACTATTGTTTGAGTCGATCTCCACATCGTTGTTCCTTTCCATGGCATCAACAAAAGGCTCATTCAATGTAACTCCCACGACATCTTCTCTAACATCAACAAATTCTTCTGTATTGATCGAAGTAGAGTTGTCTACTTGTAAAACTTCGACTTCTAGTATGACATCATCTTCCAGTTCATAAAGATCTCTTGGCTTAGTAGCAATTGCTACATGCTAGCTTTTCTCTTTCAACTTTGGCACATAAAAGACTTGTACTGCTTGAGATGCTTGGACAAAAGGTTCACTTGTTTTCCAATGTGATTTAATGTTAACAAGAGTAAATCCAAACTCATCTTGCTCTACACCTCTAATTGGATGCACCCAATCACATCGAAATAAGATAACACTTCTTCCTTGAGGGTAGCTCAACTCAATGATTTCAGTCAGAATCCCAAAATAAGCTATATCTCCTGCATCTATGCAAGAATTCACAAGAACACTAGAATTTTGGGCCTCGCTCCTCTTATCAATCTTTTTAATACGCCACCTGTACTCGTTACAGGTGATCTTATTCATTGTCTTTATCCATTTACTTGGTAATGCACTTAGATATTTCAAATCATCAGCCATGGAACAATTGATAGGACAATGCCTATGAACCTGAGAATGTGCAGATTTTGTCTGTTATGATACATAGACCATCTAAAATTTACATATATAAATATCATATGTATATTAAGATACTTACATTTTGTTCAAACCATTTTGGAAATGTCTTTTTATGAATCTCACCAATGCTTTCATTTGAAGTGTGACATTCAGTACTAACAATCTCATAATGCGCTCTGAAACCATAAGAACACGTCTCAAATTATATAATGAATTTTAGGAATTTTATTATACCAAAGCGAACAATAAGGTGTACTTACTTTGTATAACTTTGAACTTCATCGTAGTTAAATAACACATAGGTATGTGCTTGGTCAATTAATGAATGGTTAGAACGAATGCCTTTCTTTTTAGACAATGCTCGACATCTTAAGGAGAACACAGATAGTCCCTTGTAACCTTCATCACCATCATCATTATTCCTTGAGGACCTATTCTCCTCAGTCTCCACACCAGGTAAATATCTTCCACAAAATATCAAACATTTATTTGCTACGTATCGTTCAGCAATTGACCCCTCTGGATGGCTTTTATTGCCAATAGATAATTTTAACGTCCTCAAGTCCCTACGAACATCAAAATCACATGACATGGCTATTACGTTTAGTTGTAAATATAAAACTGTGGATGTAACAATTCAAAATTGGATATATACCTTTTTACATTGTACATCCAATGATAAATGACCGGGCCTATAACCTTTGCTTCATATGGTAAATGGACAACTAAGTGTGCCATTATATCAAAGAAGGAAGGCAGAAAAATGCTTTCTAAACGACAAAGGATAACAATGATACGACCCTATAACATCTCAAAATCTTGAGGCATTGTAACTTTAGAGCAAAGTTCTTTGAAGAAGTTGCTTAACTCAATCAACGCAATCGCCACGTTTTTGTCTTTCATTTTTCTTGCAATAAGTGGCAATAGTCACTGCATTATAATATGATGGTCATGACTTTTTAAACCATAAATTTTACAATCAATAATGCGCCTTCTGATATTTAATGCATAACCATCTGACACTTTCACAGAAGCAAGCAAACTAATAAATTCCTCTTTTTCTTTCTTACTTAATGTGAAGCACGCTGGAGGAATGTATACTTTGCCTCTGTCTTTTACTGGATGGAGTTTATCCCAGACATTCAAGTCCTTTAGGTCAAGACGTGATTGCAACGTATCATTTGTATTTCCTTCAATGCCTAGAAGTGTACCCAGTATACTCTCTGAGATATTTTTTTCGATATGCATAACATCCAAGTTGTGATGTACCAGAAGATGATCCTAATAAAGGAGTTTGAAAAATATGCTGTTTTTATTCCAAGGCATCACTTCATCCCTCTTTCTTTTATTTTTCTTTTCAGTCTCTGGATGTTTTCCAAATATCACATCAAGTCCTTCCATTTGATTCAACAAATCAGTTCCAGATAGCAATTTAGGAGAAGTTCTCATTTCTGTTTCTCCATTAAATGCCTTCTTACTACGGCGAAATTTATGATCTCCTGATAGAAAACGACAATGACCCATATAACACATTTTTCTACTTTTCTTCAAATAAAGGGAACATGTATCAAAATTACAATATGGACATGCATACTTCCCTTTGGTTTTCTAACCTGGCAAGTTACCATATGTAGGGAAATCACTTGTAGTGCACACTAGGGATACTTGTAAATCAAAAGTCTCATCCTTTGAGGCATCATAAGTTTCTACACCTGGCTCCCATAGGTCCATTGACTCATCAATTAAAGGTTCTAAGAAGGCATCAATATTATTTCCTAGAGACTTTGGACCAGGTATAAATAATGAAAGGAATAGATAAGGCTGTTTCATGCACAACCATGGAGGTAAATTATAAGTCATCAATATAACAGGCCATATACTGTATTGAGTGCTCATATTCCCATATGGATTAAATCCGTCACTTGACAAGCAAAGCCTGATATTTCGCAGATCACTCGTAAATTTTGTATACCTATTATCAAAATGCTTCCAAGCATAAGCATCACCTGGATGTCTTAATCTTCCATCCTCTTTACATCCCTTTGCATGCCATCTCATCAAAGGAGCTGTCTTAGATGACATGTACAACCTTTTAAGCCTAGGTATTAGGGGAAAGTGACGTAAAATCTTTATTGGAATTGGATTTCCAAAAACTAATTTCATTATCATCCCATCATCTGCGAGCTTATGTCTGAAAGCATTACACTTAGGATAGTTGGTGAGTTCAGCCTTATCCTTCCAGAAAAGGACGCAATCATTAGAACGTGCATCTATCTTTTTGTAACCAAGATCAAATTGTTTAATGATGCTTTACATTTATCTAAAGGAATTCGGCAATACTGAATCTTTTGGAAGAGCCCTTGTGAAGAGTTTTGTAAATGCATCAAATGCCCTGTCACTGACATCATACATGCATTTAAGATGATACATGTCAACAATAAATGAGAGTTTACTAAACTCTTCACGCCCTGGATAGAGGGGCTGGCCCGCATCTTCAATTAGTTTAAAAACTTCTTTGTTTCTTCATTAGGGCCTGAGGAATCATTACTGGATTCACGAAATGCAAAAGTATCCTCTATCATATCATGCATATCATGTTCGATTAAACCATAACTTTCATGATTAAGTTGATCATCCAGCATCTCATCATCACCATCACTATCACTTAGAATTGGCTCCTCATGATATACCCTTACATGTTTATGGTAATTAGCATCCATCCCTTTCATGAGAAGTGAACTCTTATAACTTCCCTTTCATGGTGGAATCGATTAGCACATGTTGTACATGGGCAAGAAATCTTATCATTAACAGTAGAAGTTGCAAATGCATCATCAAGAAACGCATTTAGATATTCCATATATTCGTTATCTATTCTCCTCAACTTCACCCAACTCTTATCCTTAAACACATCCATAATGGCAAGTTCCTACATATCATAATTTTCAAATAATTATTCAGTCTTAAGATATAAGCTAGCAAACATTACAACAACACTAATAGTAAAAAATGTTAAAGTATAAATGGAAGGTTCCTACATATATAAGTGAATGATTTGATTTACTTGAAAATTAGAGAAAATTAGCAGCCAAGTGAAGAAACTAATAACTAAGCAAAATCAAGAAGTTCATTTGAGGTTTACGAGGAATTTATTTAGAATTTCCAAGAAACTGAAATGTTCAAACTAACCATTTTCAAGACAGAATAAAATCACCAATGAAGATTACCTAAAGGGCTAAGACAGCCTGCTATTACAGGGGAGGCAAACAGATTAAAGGTAACAAGATCTATCAATCATAAAGTAAAAGGATCTTAAACATCATGGATTTAGCTCCAAATCATATATAATATAGACATTTAAGTTAAAGTGAGACACTTAAAATTTTTTTACTAAAGGCAATTAGGGAAACAAGGAAAAAGAAAAAGAGTTAGGGGGGAAAGCTTTGACCTTTGTTTATAAAGAAGATTGGCTGTACCCCACAAATATAACCATGATGCAAATTTTGTTTCTTCTGCTTTTCTATTTTATCATTTATCACTGTTCACACTTTATCCCTCTCAAAAAGGCTAGAAAAACAAAGGTAAAAGTAAAAAATAAAGCTGAGGAGCCTATGCAATTCTCTATAATTGTGCTAATATAGTATAGAGCACAACATTTGCACTAGAACTACCTACAACAACAAATGATAGACAAAAGAAGATTAAGGATAATTTAGTCAGATCTCATATCTACAGTAATCCACTTTAACACAGTTTAGAAGTGTTCAAATTAGTTGTCTTGGACACTTGATAGAAAAAGCCAGTGGACCTCAATTTCAAGGCAAAGTTTATAACCCAATCACTTTCTACCATTTACCATAAAGCTCATATAACTCATACAAACACTACCTCATCATATTATAGGTATAATTAGATGTTCATCACCTAGTTAATTCTATCAACTACCATAAAGCTCATATAAACACTGAACCATTAGATAACAAGTACCAGTGATTTAGCTATGGTGCAATGTGAATTACATACCTACTTTACTGGTTTGCCTTGTTCTTGCAAAAGCCAATACGATCCAAGCATTGTATAAATCTACATAGAGGAACAAATAATCAATTAACCTAACTTTAATATCCATAAGGCACTTTCCCTAAACTCCCTCTTTTATTTGACACGAATGATATGACCCTAGAAGAACATATTGTCTATATATTCAATATTAATAAGGCATGAGGGACAAACGTGGTCCATTAGGAGACCTCTACTAAGTAAAGTATCCTAAGGAAGAAGCACATTATTTGGTAGTTGTCAAACAAAAATATCACTTGTTAAATTTACCTTTTGACTTGAGCAAATATACCACCGAACATCCTTACTATTATACATTAATCTAAAATGATATCAACATCTCGAGCATATGCACCAAAAAAAAAAAAAAATTAGGAGTTTTTTGTTTAGTTGCAATCATCTACAAGTAACACTCATCTTTAACAATTTCTCCATTCTAATTATCCCATCTAAAAATAGAGGTTGGTGAGGTAATTATGACTCCTTATAAAAATATTAACACCAAAAGAACACCTAAATCAAATTATACTCCCTATCTTATCTGTGATTAAAAGAAAACTAAATACATCCTAACTTTAAACCAACAACTACCTAAGCTTTGAGACTTTCAATATAAAATAAACAAATCTTTCACATAGGTTCATGTAGTTGACACATTTGCCCTATAAATACCCATCATTATAAGCAAATGCATTCATAGCCTGTAAGAAGTTCAGGTATCATAAAATTTAAAACCTTCTAGTGAAAACCTTCTAATCAATGTTAAACCTTCTAATGTTGGAGTAAACCTGACGTGGAAAAACCTATTAGGTTTAGCTGACACTTAGGAAGGATCTGTTAACAACTTCAGTTCACAAAAACCACACAATTTCTCTCCCTTCCTAAATCACCACCATGGTGGGAATTCCGTCCTTAACTAAATAATTTGCACCCAAAATCTCCTCTAATCCCAACCCTAATCACTAGTTGAATTAATATTTAAGAAAACAAACACAGATCAATGGCAACAAGGGCAACATTCACTTCCCGTTTCCAGCAGTTTGTGACTTTACGAATCAGACACAAACACTGACCAAATTGATGAATCCTAACTCTTGTTGAATTCATATCAAACACTGATCAAATTGACAAACCTTGTTCATAAATCAGACAGTCCATGAATCAACACAAACACAGAATTCATATTCCAAACTAGAAGACAGCGATATTAACAAACAAGAAGGTAGAAATAGGGTGATTATACCAACGACTAGTGACTCCAAACACTGAATTCATATTATCAACAAAAAGAAAACAAATTGAATAGTAAGAAACACGGTGATTACCACCGGTAGAGTGACAGACAGATAGCCGGCGAGCGCGAATTGCCTGGAATTGACACCAAGCCTGAGAACGAGCACGAAAAGCGCCGGTAGAACTAGAAGCACCAACATGAACAAGCCTGGAGGGCGCTGGAATTGTTGTCGCCGAGCATGAAGGGTGCGACCTAGCAGCGAATGAAGAGCACCAAAAGCTTGGAGAAATACTTGTGCCAGCGCGGGCTGAGGAGAATGAAGAGCAGGGCAAGCCGAGACACATACTTATTTTCTTTTCCTTTTTTTTTAAATACAATGGATTTGGGGTAAAGTTAAAATAAATTTTGAAAAACAAAATTTAGATTAGTTAAAATAAACTATTTTATGTCATAATGAACAATACCAACAGAGCTCTTTAATTTTCAAATTTTGTTGGTATAAATGTAACAATACCAACAGAACATTTGGTCATCGTACATATCGTTGGTAATGTATTAACAATACCATCAGATACTTTGCTTCTGTTGCAATTTATTTGTGTTTCTTTCGCGCCACAAACTCATAGCCATTTTACCAACAAAAAAATCCATCTGATGGTAAAAATAAACTTTTACCAATAGAACATATTATTTGTTGCTAGGTTTCTGTTGCAATCTGTTACAATAAGTCCCTTTTTTTGTAGTGCCTGGCCCACGTCCCAACAGGGCACATGGTCATTCACATGCATGCACTTTTACCCTAGGAAGGCTAATGGTCTTTAATATCATAACATAGCTCACAGTATCACTCGTAAATCCATTTATTTATACATTCATGCTTATCCTTTAAATGTTAAATCAACGCACACATTTCAATTTGACACAATTCGATCCCCAAAGCATCTCCATAATGTATGTATATGTGTGTGTGTGTGTGTATATATATATATATATATATATATATATATATATATATATATATATATATTCCTTTATAATACAGTCATTTCAAATACCTATGTTCACTGGCATAGCAAGCTAACTCAGCCCAAGCCATAAGATTATTTCACTTCATGTTCAATCAGTACAATCCTTGATTTCACATAAAAGAAACATTCAAAGACAGCCCTTACCATGTTCATTGCACACATTTTCAAGCGACTTTGGAGAAGGGTTATGGCATGATTATTACCTGGAATTCGTACAATTACAAGCTCGGTTTCTTAATCGGGCCTAATAATTAAGACCTAGACCAAAACAGCATTCGGACTTAGTCCAAATCTCATAACTCACATTTACAGCCCATTCCTCACTTAAAATAATTCTTCTACAATTTTTAGACACTCTTAGAAATTTCTAAATGTGGTTATTCCAATGTCCAGTGCAAGTTAGAATTTAGGTCCAACTTCCATAAGCCATAACTAGAGCTGTCGATGTTGCAACTTAAAGTTTTTACCTATTCTGGGAAGTTCAACTCATGCCCTACAGGTTCTGTGTTCAGCATTTCTCCCAAATCTGCCAACTACTAGGTCAAAAACCTCCCCAAAAAAAATCCCTATCACTGACTGTCCAGATCTGGACAGCCTCCAGTGACTTGCCCATAACTTGCTCAATTTAACTATGATTCCTATGATTCGAAAGCCATAGTGTAGAGGACACTTCAGCCTAACTACCATAAAAAGTTTGTGATTTATGGATCAGTACAACTCTATGGACAAAGTTTTAAAGTTAAGGCAAGATCTGTCCCTAAGCGATGACATTCTGCTCGTATCTGAACCCTAGAGCATACTCCTTTTAGGCTACGTTTTAAATACAACCAAATCAACAATTGTACATATTGAACCCAATGATCCCATGCCCCTCTCTAATCCAAATCAAGCCAAGTTTTCTACTTTAACCAAAACGGTTATCAAATATCACTTTTAGGCTCACCTTGATTAGACCTTGGGAGAAGAGTGATTGAATCGTCACACCCTTGGAGGTTACAATCTAAAAAAGAAATATAAAACTCATATTAAACTTTGCATACTTGAATTCTTGACCCAAAACTATAAAATAGTGACAATATAAAAACTCTAGCTTTGGGGGTTTTGCATGCGTGGGGTGTATGGGGGTGCACCCCACTAATTAACCGCAAAGAAGGAAAAAAAGGGGGAAGTATGTTGGTGGCAGCGACTGTACGGTGGCTGGCAGCACATGGTCGGCGGTGGACTATTGTCGGTGCACAGAGGAGGAAGAGAGGGTGAGGGGGAGAGAGAAGGAGAGAGAGAAAGAGAGAGCGAGAGAGAGAGAGAGAGAGAGAGAGAGAGAGAGAGTGAAAGAGTGAGTAAGAGAGAGAGAGAAGAGTGTAGCTAGGGTTTAAGGGGGGACTGTGCGTGCTGTGAGGAAGAGGGAGAGAATAAAGAGGGGAGGGGGCCGATTACTAGGCTAAACAAAAGGGGGATTTTTTTTTTTTAAAAGTCTTGGGAATTTTGGAAAGAAAATCTTGGGTCAAAGGTTACTTTACAGGAAATTTGCCCATTAAGGAGGCCACCAACAATTAAGTATAAATGGGTGAATAAATATTTAAATCTAGGGAGGTAAACAAGTAAGAAATCTAATAACAACTAAGTCGAGGGACATATAACTCGAAAAAAAATTTAAATTCATTCTTTTTATGAGATAAGTAAAGTTTGAAAAGAAATCATGGGAGAAAAATCTTTCACATTGACATGGATTATGAGGGTCAGTCTACATCCTATGATTCCCCATATTGGATTTTCAGGGTTTTACATGTTATCCTACTTAAGAAAGTTTCGTCCCCAAAACTTTAATAAACTACGGCAATCGCTATCAACATGAAAATGAACTTTCGGGGTTTTATAAACTACCCTGCTTAAGAAGGTTTTGTTCCCAAAACTTATACGCACCTGGTTATGGGAACAAGTGAGGGTATTTGTCTCGCATCTCCTACTCTGATTTCCAGGTTGCTTCTGACATCTCGTGGTTAGCCCAGAAAACCTTCACCAAGGGCACCGTCTTCCTATGAAGGTGTTTCTCTCGCTAATCCAGGATCTGCACAGGCTGCTCCTCATACAATAGGTCTTCCTGAAGCTGTATGTGGTTGGGCTCGATCACATGAGAGGGGTCTGGGATGTACTTCCGTAGTTGTGACACATGGAACACGTTGTGTACTCCTGAAAGTTCAGGCGGTAGTTTTAGCCGATATGCCACCTCCCCAACCCTTTATGTAATTGGGTATGGCTCGATGTACCTTGGGCTAAGTTTTCCTGCCATACCGAATCTCGTAATTCCCTTGCTTGGGGATACCCTGAGAAATACTTGGTCACCCCCTTGAAATTCTAAGGGCGTATGCCTTCGGCTGGCGTAGCTCTTCTGGCGGCTCTGAGCGGCTCTCATCCGTTCCTGAGTCACTCAAATCTTGTCGATGGTGGCTTGAATCAATGCAGATCCAATGGTTAGGATCTCATCGATTTCCTACCAGCAAAGCGAAGTTCTACATCTCCTCTCATATAGGGCCTTATATAGGGCCATCCCAATACTTGCATAGTAGCTGTTGTTGTAGAAGAACTTAATCAGCGCCAGCTATTCGTCCCACGCTTTCTTAAAGTCTAGGACACAAGCCCTCAGCATGTCTTCCAGTGTCTGAATAGTGTGCTAAGTTTGGCCATCCGTGGCTTAATAGAAGGCAGTACTGAAATGTAATGATGTCCCAAATGCCTCTTGTAACTTTTGCCAGAAACCTGATTGGAATCTGGTGTCTCGAATTGACACTACGGAGTTGGGCACTCCATGTAGTTGTACTATCTCTTCGAGGTATGCTCAGGCTAGCTGGTCCAGAGTCCATGTATTTCTCATGGCTATAAAATGCGCCGTTTTCGTAAGCTAATCCACTATTATCCAAATTGCGTTGTTCTTCCTCTGACTCAGTGGTAAGCCTACCACAAAATCCATGAACACTGAATCCCACTTTCACTTAGGGATGTCCAGCGGTTGCAGAAGTCCCGCTAGTCATTGGTGCTCAATCTTCATCCTTTGACAGGTTAGGCACTTTGTCACATAGTCGGCCACTTCCCGCTTCATGTTGCTCCACTAGAATGTTTGTTTTAGATCTTTATATAATTTATTTCCCCCTGGGTGCACAGAGTGTAGAGTATTATGACCCTCATCTAGAGTCTTCTTCTTAAGCACCTCTACTGCAGGAACACACACCTAGTTGTGGAATCTTATGGTACTATCCTCACGGATTATGAACCTGGGTGCTTCCCCCCCAATATCTCCTCCTTAATCTGCTCCAATTGAGGTTCGTAGTCTGTGCTACTCGAATTTCCTCTATGAGAGTTGGCTATGCTTCCATGGCGTAAAGTATAGACTTGGTCTCAGGGTGATCATGTTCAGCTCCAACTTTCAGAACTCCTCACACAAGTCACTGGGCAGTGCCGACAAGCAGTTTAGTACCGGGTACGGTTACCGACTTAATGCATCAGCCACTACATTAGCTTTTCCCGTGTGGTACTGGAAATGGATATTGTAGTCTTTCAAAAATTCCAGCCACCTTGTCTACCTCAGATTCAGATCATTTTATGAAAAGAGATATTTTAAACTCTGGTGGTCAGTGAAAACTTCATAATGTACCCCATATAGGTAGTGCCTCCAAATCTTCAGCGTGAACACAACAGCTGCTAACTCTAGGTTGTGAGTCGGGTAGTTCCGCTTATGAGTCTTTAGTTGGCGCAAAGTATGGACTATGACATGATCCTTCTGCATCATCACGCATCCCAATCTACTCATAGACACATAGCTGTACGCCACAAAGTTCTTGTCGGTGGTGGGTAAGGCCAATATCGGCGCACTTGTCAGTCTTTTCTTAAGTTCTTGGAATGCTTTCTCATACTGCTCCATCCATTCATACTTAACGACCTTCCTGGTCAAGTTGATGAGTGGGGTGGTGATCTTTGAGCAATTTTGGACAAATCTAAGATAATGCACTGTCAATCCCAAGAAACTCTTCACCTCTGTTGGATTTTTAGGTCGTGGCCACTTTGTTACGGCCTCTATCTTTTGAGGATCTACAGACACTCCCTCGTTAGATACTAGGTGCCCCAAAAATGCCACTTTACTCAGCCAGAATTCACATTTTAGGAACTTAACATACAACTCATTCTTCCTCAATACTTCTAGGACGGTCACTCAAATGGTGGGTATGATCCTCTGGAGTCCTTGAGTAGATCAGTATATCGTTTATAAACACCACCACAAACTGGTCCAGGTAGGATTTGAAGACTCTGTTCATGAGGTCTATGAATGCTGCTGGGGCATTAGTGAGCCCAAAGGGCGTCACTACAAACTCATAATGCTCATATCGGGTGCGGAAGACAGTCTTAGGTATGTCATTGTCTTTGATTCGAAGTTGGTGATACCCCAGATGAAGGTCTATCTTTGAGAAAGTCCCCGCACTTTTGAGTTGGTCAAAGATGTCGTCTATTCTGGGTAAAGGGTAATAGTTCTGACCATTATCTTATTCAGCTCCCTATGGTCTATGTACAACCTCAGGGTCCTATCCTTCTTTTTCACGAACAACATCGGGGCTCCCCATGGGGATGTACTGGGCCGAATACATCCCTTCTCTAATAGCTCATCCAGCTGTGTCTTTAATTCCTTAAGTTCCACTGGTGCCATACGATAGGGTGCCTTGGAGATGGAGGTGGCTCCAGGTGTCAGATCGATATAGAACTCTACTTTCCTAAGGGGTGGCATACCAAGGATCTCCTTGGAGAATACATCTGGGAATTCCCGTATTACTGGAATATCTCCGAGGGAGGATTCAACAACCTCGGTTTTCACTACATCACACAAGAACCCCTCGCATCCTCTTCCTAACAACTTGTGGACTTTCATTATGGTAATCAACTTCACTCCGGGTCTCGAAGCCTTATCTTTGTGTATTACTTTCTCCCCATTGGGCCCCCTTAAGATGATCCTCTATTTTGGATAGTATATCTAAGCCTGATATTTTGCTAACCAGTCCATCCCCAGGATGACCCCAAAGTCAATTAACTCGAACCTATATAGGTTGGCCAGAAACTCATGCTCATACATTCGAATAGAGCAGTCCTCATATAGTTCTTCACACCTTATAGTCTTTCCATCAAGGAAGATCACAGACAGTAGAGAGGTTTACAGGTTAGAACTAACCCTAGTGTCTCGACCAGTTTAACAGAAATAAAAAAGTAGCATCCGATTTAAATAAAACATCTATGGGTTGAGCTTGGATAGAAAATGTACATGTTACGACGTTCGGAGCATCCTCTGCTTCCTCCTTGAGCATCACGTAAACTCTGCCTCCATTGTTTTGCGACTATTGGTTGGGAGGTCAAGCCTGATTCTGCTGAAGTTCTCAGCCCTGCTGGTTGGGGTTGGCCGCCTGCTCACCCCTATTCTGGCAGTGCTGCTGGGACTGCTGTCCCTATCCCCAATGACCTTAGCCGGTAGGAGGTGGGGGATGTGGGCAATCCCAGATCTGATGTTATGAGCTCCCGCAGCAGAAACACCTCTTGGCCGAGCGGCACTCTCGGGCGTAATGTCCCGGCTTCTTGTAAGCATTGCAGGTCATCCTAGGCCGAGTATTGGGGTGCTGGCCTCCACGTGCGTTGTTGTTAGAGTAATGGTTCCTAAGAGGCCTCTTGTATGGTTCTTGCGAGTGGGAATTTTCTCGTTGATCCCCCTTCTTTTTGAGTCCACATTGCTTATTGAAGTAATTATTTCTCTCCTTCATTGCCCTCTCTACATTGACTGCAGTATCGTATAAGTCCACGTAGGAGGTGTACTGACGTAACTTGGGGTTGAGTCCGGCATTGAACTGGTTTATCTTGAGCCTCTTGTCGGCTACAAATGCTAGGGTGAAACGGGAAAGCTCCAAAAACTTGGAGGCATACCCCAGCACACTCGTGCCCCCTTGTTGCAGCTGCATAAACTCGTTCTCCTTCGTTTTCTGGAGGGAGACGAGATAAAAATGGTCCTTGATCAACTCCTTGAACTTCCACCAGTCAAATCCAGGCTCATACTATCTCTCTCGACCGGAGCCCACCATGGGTCGGCCTTGTCCTTTAGGTAAAACACTGTAAAGCCCACCTTCCACTCCTCAGGGCATTGGAAGGCATCAAACAACCTCTCTGTGCCCCGAATCCAATCCTTAAAGGTTTTGAGGTCTAAGGTGCCATCGTAAACAGGTGGGTTATGAGTTGCAAATCTCTTGAACATATAGGAATTATCCTCCTCAACGTTCCTCTCCCTAGCATCCATCAGCCTCTACAGGTACTCGTTCTGGCGCTACAGCTATTCCTGTTGCTTTGGTAGTAGCTCTAGTAGTAGGAGGTTCGTAAGTTCTGCCCTAGTAGGTAGGTTGGTTTCATCGACTTGGCTGCAAGACCCATTCCTGTTCCTGGGTTGGAGCTTTTCCAACTGTTCCCTGAAGCTAGACATGGGAATCTCCAGGTTCACAAGGGTCCTTGTAATGGGGTGGGGTTCGGTCTGAGACTCATCATTGTTTCCTGCCATCCTGTTTGGGATGTAAGTCGGGTTTTGTTTCTTTCCTAATAGTTCATTACACACGTACTCCTATAATTCAGTAAGACATCATATACTACTATATCATGTAAAATTTAACGTAGGTTTTCAATCATATCAACCTTACCACATGCACGTGGTCCTACCACTTCATCACATGCTTCAAACACATCATATCGGTAACACATTCACATAGTTCACATCATTCACAAATAATGAACATTGGCATCTAGGTAACTCAGAAAGATTCAATTGCACTGATTTTTAAACCATAAGCGTTCCATACTAATGCTATTCATTACGTAAATGATCAATAACTTTATTAGCCCACAGTGGCTTAACAGAAGAATAGAAAGATAACTAAATAGCATAGTCCTAGAAAGCGAAACTTTTAATCAACTACTAACTTCTACTAGCCTGGGGCATCCATGGGGTAGGTACCCCGACACATACGACCACAGCTACCCCGCTTCCAGCAGGGGAACTCAGGCTTAGGTGGTTCCTCGACTGAGTCTTCCTCCAGATCTTCCTCGATCATTTGTTCTTCTTCCAAGTCCTCGCCTTCTAAAAGCTCCTCATCGGGTTCCTCATTGTCTAAAGGCTCTTACTCAGGGTGTTCTTCCTCTACGGGGTCCTCCTCGGGATCATGCTCTTTTAAGGCTTCCTCCTTAACATCTTCCTTTGGATCTTGCTCAGGGTCTTCTTCCTCCATTGGGTTCTCCTCGGAATCATCCTCCCCTAAAGGTTCCTCCTCAGAGTCTTCCCCTAGGTCTTCCTCAAGTTCATACTCAACTGAGGGTTTCTCTCTAGGGTTTCCCTCCTCAATGGGTTCCTTAGCCCGCTCATCCTCCCTAACCGTAAGTTCGTTCTCTCCTACAGACTCATGATCTTCGACATCCTCCTCTGCTGGTGGTAGTGGGGTATCATCCTCAGTGTTTGGGGTGGGAGCTTGGTCATAGAGACCTATATCTATGAGGTAGTCCACCAGTCCATCCATATCCATCCCCATAGGTTCCCATTCACACAAACAGCATCCTTCAGCAAAATGGTACAGTCTATTCTTAGGGTGTAACTCCTTAACCCTATAATGCCATATAGGTTATTCGAAAGGGTCTTAAGGAAGAACAAGGCTTGGTTGTGATCAAATCTCAAGCATTCGTTCGGGATTCCCAATAGTCTCCCCTAGATAAAGGTATGAATTCGCTCTAAGTGGCTTTCTATTCTAACTCCAGGCATCTTTCCCATCCCCTTATAATGGCAATGCCGCTCCATACATCCATAATAGCGAGTCGGGTTCATCCTAGACATTAGTAGGTTCACATCAGATGCACAATTACAAACAATTAAGCATACACATGAAGTCATGCTCCCCTTTTCCCCGTCCTACACTCACACTCCGAGTAGTCCTTAGGTCTACAAATTTTAGTTCATCCTAGACATGCTTTGATACCACTTTGTAACATCCCGAATTTTTTAATTCCTTTCTTTATTACTAATATTAACCTATGTGGTAGCAGAAAACCTAATTGGGGTGTTACCGCCATATTTCCTTCATGGAAACATCAGGCTGAGTATTAACCAAACTTTAAGGTAGAATATTCTTCTGTAATATCTCAGTTAAAATATTTTAACCACAGTTAAAGCAACTACTAAGCTTAAACAAAATCCAATACAAGTTTCTTCTCAAAACAACTACTTGATGCAAATTATCAATTCAAGCGTCGGAGCCTCGCTCTAACTTTGGGTCCCTAATCCCATGTGCAAACACTTCACCTGAAAACAAAACATTTTACACAAAATGAGATAAACTCAACAATAATCACCCCTAATAGTCAAAGTATGCACACAAATTCATTTTTTCAAACATTTTACTGGTGGGGGAGACAACCAGACGCACTTATTCGCTGTTAGTTGATGCAAACAGACCACACTTATATATTCTTAGTTGATGCACAAGGCCATACTTATCTCTTTTATAACATTCAGGTTCTTAAGGGTGAGCGACCCCACTGGGTCTCATGGCGTGCGCTTGGGTTTAACGCAGCTGCTTAACTTCAACCTAGCCTACCGTCTACTTGAAAGGTTACCACTTAACCATTTCCTGGCCTACTGTCAACATGGACGATTACCGCTAACCTGGCCCACGTCCCAACAGGGCACATGGCCACTCACATGCATGCACTTTTACTCGAGGAAGGCTAATGGCCATCAATATCATAACATAGCTCACAGTCTCACCCATAT
>JAKOGI010001994.1:95000-110000 GCA_029747015.1 Carnegiea gigantea
GTATACATATATGTGTATATATATATATATATATATATAATATATATATAATATATATTTATATATATATATATATATATATATATATGTACATATATGTATATATACATATATACACACACACACACACACATATGGGTACTTATATATATATATATGTCTCTGTGTGTGTGTGTTTGTGTGTGTGTGTGTGTGTGTGTGTTTGTGTGTGTGTGTGTGTGTGTATATATATATATATGTTGTTGTCTTAAATTCACAGTAAGAACATGGTATAGCTGTAGCTAGTAACCGGCGAGTACAGGTCGTGTCCACAGGAAACTCACTTTTGATTACCAAAATTAATTCAAACACTAAATCTAGACTGAATCCACTTGCAGGTTTATGTCTAGACTATAGGAATGATAACAACTTAGAATCGAATGAGATAGCAGGATATTAAGACACCTAGGTTGTGGTATCAGCACGATTATGCTAGTGAATCAGTTCTTAACCCCTATCAAAAGGAATTAAGCATGTGTTTATGAATGGATAGATTGTTAATTAAGCCCATCTCCTCCCTTTCTTAAGGGTCAAAGACTAATCTTAATACTAAAGTCACCTATTTTCATGGGACTAAGTCAAAGGATTACAAAGTCTACGGTCTTTATTCCCAATTAGAACTTTGATTATTTTCATATCAAGAGCCTAACTATCTACTAAGTTATGCTAGGTAAAGGTCCCATCTTTCAACACTCCCCTAAACCCGAATAATAATGGACGAATACTCTGTCGAGCAATTCATCGAGCATGTGGTTCGCTAAGTAGGATTCATAGTCATAAGCATGAAGAAAACAAGGGTTTGGGGCTAATTCATGATTTAATAAACATAATCGCCTTCAATCCCAACCTAAGTTAAGAGATTAGCCACGCATCATCACCGAAACAACCAAATCAATTGAAGGAAAGCGAAACATGAATCGCATAGAAACCTAGAACAACAATAAAAAGCAGAGAAAGAGAATCAAGCAACTCACTTCAATTAATCACCAAGTAAATATAGATCGATCTTCCAAGTAGCGAATTCGATACAAAAGATGAAAGTCAAAAACGCTGATGAATACCTAAAAATTGCCTCAGAGAAAGTGCCTAAAGGGAAAACTCCAATCATCCTTAAAACAGCCCTGAAGAAATTTTGAGTCGCGTAGGCAGAACAGGGTGGCACGATCCTGCCACCAGGCACGGGCTGACCACGCCATTTCACTGGCACAACCGGCCAATGATTAACACGTGGCTATAGTGTGCTGTGCCACATCACTGGCTATGCTACGTGTTGATCTGACATGGCATGGTTGTTCTTCTCGACATAGGGCACCCGTGCCCAATCTCGGGAACTTCCGTACGACGCTGAGCGACCTCTTTCGGGACTTTAAACTCGCCTCTTGGGCACTTCTTTCTGCTAATTATCATCATTCCTTTCATTCCTTTGATAGAACTCCTGAAAATACGAAAAGATGTTAAATAAGCGAAATATATACTAAAGGAAGCCGATTTAACCCTTTCTCAATAAGATCAAACTTGAAAACACGGGGAAAAAAGGGATCAAATCGAGGCTAATATATGATCCAAATATTGGCTTATCAACTCCCCCATGCTTATATCTTGCTTGTCCCCAAACCAAACTAGTTCATGAAATACCAAAGGGCGAGATAAATCTCTGTCTACGCTCCTTCTAAGGCAAGGGTTGAACAATCAATAAACCAAACCGAATCATGCATTAAAAGTGGCCCAGTCAAGGTGCGAAAGGTTTTTTTAATAAAACTATACACCAATATCCATAAGTCCCCCCTGCCCAAATGCAACACATCAGACATCCTAATATTGAAACACATAGCATGAGGAGACCTTCCTGAATAAATGGTGAGTAAGCAAGATTGGTATAACCTCACTTTGGGATAAGTGGAACGCTCCTCTCAATGTGTCTGAAATATGAAACAAGGGCACACTCAATACTCCATCCAATTAAGTAAGTAACCATAAGCTTGGTAGGGTTCTTGATTCTCCACCACTTGATGTAGAATGCAATGTGCCAATCATAAAGACTTGTAAAGAGGATGTAATGGGGCTAAGGTTAAGGGTGAGAAGTAGAGCAAATTTAGGAAGAGTGGAACTATAGTCCAGGGACTAGGGAGCAAAAAACACTTTCACAACTAATGTCAAACCAACTACTTCACACCACAACTACAAATTGAACAACAAAACCCACAAAAACCTCTATGAAAGGAATGAAATAATCTTATTGCCATAGCCCCTATGCCAATAACTTTATTCACGACTTCTCTATTCCTTTCTTTGCTTTTCCTTTCTCTTTTTTTTCTTTCAACATTTTTATTTGTCCTTTTTTTTCTTTTGTTTGAGAAGCAAAAACAAGACACATGTAAAAGGAATGAGGGACATAAAATCAAATCACAATTCCTCCCGAATAAGCCACCAATAAGGCTCCCCTGGTGAACCAACCTCCAAAGCAAACCCAGCTCAAAATGGGAGTGTTGCTCCACTAGACCTTGACTAGGGCATGGGAAATGTGTATAGGCCAAGTGTGTTGTGGGTAGGATGTAACAACAAAGATGGGATAAAAGCTAAAAGGGCTAGGAAAAGGACTAATACACATCACTTTGTGGCTTTTGGCTCATGTAGCTTATATGAAACAAAAAAAAATTACCTCAATTATGTTGACATATGTAAAATGCTGAACGTGATTTCAAAGAGAACAAAACCAAGTGCTAAAGATCCAATCATGAATGAGTCACACATAAAAGGAAGCATAAGACTGTATATAATGAATAGTTATTAGGCTCAAAGTCTCACAGGTAAATCTACCACAGTCAAGCAACTTCCTCCGAGATGTGTTCCACTAATCAAGGTTAATCAAGTCAAACCATATGAGTCTCAAGGGCAATTTGATATGCAGCATGGGGCAAAGGAACTACGGTTGGTATTGCCAAGCACATTTTCATAAAACTGACACCGTAATGGGCCACACTTCAACACACAAATTAATAGGATCTATCAATCATCATCCCTTGTGTTCTTTTCATAGGAGGGGGTTTTCACAACTTTGATTCAACTCTTTTATTCGAAAAGCACTAAATCTAACAAAGAAAGCAGTAAACATATAAAAGATAATGAAAAAAAGGGTAAGAAGCAGCACCTGGAAAGCTTATGAATGCCCCCACTCGATCATTTTGCCTTTTTTAGATGCAAAATGTGACCTATATGCTTTAAACTACATGCGCTACTAACTAAAAAATGCAAAAATAGTATATTAAAACTACATGATGTCCTATCTATATGATGCAAATGCAAGTGAGGTCACTCAACCCACGCCCCAAGGTCCACAATTCCACCTAAAGAGCTATAAGCTCTCCTCCCCCATGCTTGAAACTTTCATTATCCTCAATGAAAAGGGCAGATAAATAGCCAACGAAAGGGTAGAACTAATAGCGCCCAGGGGAAAAGGGTGGGCGTGGGGGAAGAAAGACACTTTTTTTTTCTTTTTTTCCCTTTTCAAAAGCCATAAAATACTTAGTTTACCTCCTAAGAAACACTTATTTAAGGTCCTTAGCTTGACCCTTACCTCCAAATGGTAGACAATAACGGCATGGGAGGTGGACTAGGGGAGGTGTGGAAATATGGAGTAGAGTCCACTACCTCCCCAGTAAAAGCAGAAGTGCCCCCAAAGCTAGTTGGGGCAGATGCGGAAAAGTTAGGAGAGCCCATAGAGCTCATACGCAGTCCTCCATCTCGATCGAATAACTCTATCACATAGATAGCATCAGGAGGGACAATATGTACAGGGGCCGCAGGAGGCGAGGGGATGATAGGCAGTGAAGATCGTGCGGGTGTGGAAAAATAAAAATCCACCCTTTCCCCACACAGCTAGAAGGACAAAGTACCTAGCCATACATCAATCACCACGCCAGTAGTAGCTAGGAACGGTTTCCCTAGAATGAGGGGGCTTGGAAGTCCGCATCCATTTCCATGATGATGAAATCGCATGGGATGATAAACCGACCCACCTAAACCGGAACATCCTCTAGAGTGCCTACAGGTTGCTTGGTGGAGCAATTTGTTAGCTGTATAGTGTGGTGGTAGGTTTCAAGTCTAGCAGTTTAAGCATCCTATAAAGAGAGAGAGGCATTAAGCTCACACTGGCCCCCAAATCGCAAAGGTCTCTCTTAATCTGCACATCCTCTATGTGGTAAGGGATGGAGAAACTGCTAAGATCTTGCAACTTAGGTGGACTGGCTCTATAGAGTCACACTACAAGCCTTTCCAACAGGGGCTACTGTTCCTCCCTTAGGCTCACCTTTCTTGGAAATAAGCTCTCTCAGAAACTACAGGTACATCGGTACTTTCTTGAGAGCTACCAAGGTATCAGTATCGATCCGCCTTAGCACATCCAGGAGTCTTGCAAATTTGGGCTCAAGCTGAAATAGCTTGGCCCAGGCCACCTCCTAAAGGTAGAGTACTGGTGGCTTATATGGATGAACGGGAGGTGTAGGATTAGCGTTCTCAATCAACCTCCCCTCTTCCTTCTGCCCTTCAACTCCTGCAGGATCAAGAACTGAAGCTATCTCTTGGAGATCCATCAAAGGGCTCTCCTCCAACCCCTCTCCCATTATAGAGATAGAATTGATGTGACCTTTGGGGTTGGTCTTAGTTTGACCTGGTAGGTGCCCCTGAGGCTGGGATAGATGGCTAACCTACTGTGCAATCTAAGTGATTTGGGTGTCCATCGCCTTCTGATGGGTTGCCATAGCATCGAACTTGGAAGTCAGCTAATTAATTGACGCACTAAGAGCTTCATTAGTCTTAGTTTAAGTCGCTATGAATTGTGCCATGAGACTTTCCAAGCTTGATTTGGGTTGCAGAGGTGGTGGTGGTAGGGTGTAGGGAGCTCTATATTGGTATTCAGGTGCCAACAAGGAGCTTTGAGGCTGGGTGCTGCAGTTCCTGCAGGAAGGGTTAGAATAGCTCTTTCAGCCCGAACTATGAGCATTGGGGTATGGGTTGTTCTGTGGTGGGGGGTTGAAGTGGTATAGGGCATTGGCGTGCTCAATAGTAGATGGACCATTATAGCACTCAACAGATGTATGCCCTGTATACCGCAGGTCTCATAGATAGTGTAGACCCTAATTGACGACCCTGAAGGACCTCCTGGAGTAGAGGAAGTGCCCACTCTGCCAACCCTCTGTGCTAGTGCATCCAACCTGATGGCTAGGAATGTCACGACATCAATGTCATACTTGCCACCAATCCCCCTCGGGGTGGCTCTCTCGCCTGACCAGTGGTAATTGTTGAAAGCCATCTCTTCCAACAAATTCCTTAGCTGCCTCAATAGATTTCCCCATAAGGGCTCCTCCTGCAGCACCATCTATTGAGATCTTGACTTACTGCTTTAGCCCATTGTAGAATGTCAAGACTAGTAGCCAGTCAGGAACACCATGGTGGTGACACTGCTGCTGCAGGTTTTTGAACCTCTCCCAAGCCTCGTACAGGACTCTCTATCTCGCTGAATAAAAGATGCGATTTCAGTCCTCAACTTTGCCATTTTGCCAAGTGGAAAATACTTGCTCAGAAAGGCCTTGCAAAGAGTTTCCCATGTAGTGAATGAGTTAGGTTCTTTATTCTACAGCTAACCACTGGCTCTATCCTTTAATGAGAAGGGAAAGAGCCGTATTCTAATGGCGTCAGTGGACACCCTGTTGAGCTTGATGGTGTCGCACTTTGTAAGAAATTTGCGAAGATGCACATGGGTTTTTTCGAGGGGTGCCCACCAAATTGGTCCCACTCCACCAAGGTGATGAGTGCAGGGCTGAGCTCAAAATTATTAGCCTCAATTGTGGGGCTAATAATGAACGAGGTGATGCCCGATACTTGCGGCAGAGCATAATTCCGCAGCACCCTAGTACCTACCTGGGCCATCACTGCCTCTGCTTTCTTCCTTTTTTTTGCTTCTCTGCTTCACCGGCATGCGGTTGCTTCTATCTCAGGATTGAATGGGATAAGGTTCTGGTTCCCATGGCTCCTCTGGTGCATACAAACCAAGCACTACCTAGGTGTAAACAGTTCCTAGCAAGAATGAGGAGTAACTAAAACCTACAAAAAGAAAAATAAAAAGCCTAGTCTAGAGTATGTTAACCGTTTCTGATATCGAAAGAAATAAATTCCCCGGCAACGGTGCCAAAAACTTGTTGTCTTAAATTTACTGCAAACGCACGGTATGGCTGTAGCTAGCAACCAGCGAGTACAGGTTGTCTTCGTATTGAACTCACTTTTAATTACTAAAGTTAATTTAGACACTCAATCTAGACCGAATCCAATTACAAGATTATGTCTAAACTATGGGAACGATAGCAACTAAGAATCCAATGAGATAGTAGGATATTAAAACATCTAGGTTGAAATATCAGCACGATTATGCTAGTGAATCAGTTGTTAACCCCTATCAAATGGAATTATGTGTTTTTGAATAGATAGATTTTCAATTAAGCCCATCTTCTTCCTCTCTCGAGGGTTAAAGACTAATCTTACAACTAAAGTCACCTATTTTCATGGGACTAAGTCGAAAGATTACAAACTCTACAATCTTTATTCCCAATTAGAACTTTAATTATTTTTATATCGAAATTCTAACTGTCTACTAAGTCATGCTAAGTAAAGGTCCCGTCTTTCAACACTCCTCTAAACTGAATAATAATGGACGAATGCTCTCTCGAGCAATTCATCGAGTACGTGGTGCGCAAAGTAGAATTCATAATCACAAGCATGAAGAAAACCAGGGTTTGGGGCTAATTCATGATTCAATAAACATAATCGGCTTCAATCCTAATCTAAGTTGGGAGATTAGCCACGCATCATCATCGAAACAACCAAATCAATTGAAGGAAAGAGAAACATGAATCGCATAGAAACCTAGAAAAACAATAAAAAGTGGAGAGAGGGAATCTAGCAACTCACTTTAATTAATCATCAAGTAAATATAGATCGATCTTCCAAGTAGCGAATTCAATACAAAAAATGAAAGTAAAAAACGCTGATAAAAACCTAAAAATCGCCTCAATGAAAGTGTCTAAAGGGAAAACTCTAGTCATCCTCAAAATAGCCCCCAGGAAATTTTAAGTCGTGCAGGCGGAACAGGGCGGCACGGTTGTGCCACTAGGTACAGGCTGATCATGCTATTTCACTGGCACAATCAGCCAATGATCAACACCTGGCACGGTCGTGCCACCTGGCACGATGTGACCATGCAACATCATTGGCCGTGCTATATGTTGATCTGACGTGGCACGATTATGCTTCCTGGCATGGGGCACCCATGCCCAATCTCTGAAACTTTCGTGCGATGCTGAGCGACCTCTTTCGTGACTTTAAACTGGCCTCTTTAGCACTCCTTTCTGCTAATTATCATCATTCTTTTCATTCCTTCAGTAGAACTCCTGGAAATACGAAAGGATGTTAAATGAGCAAAATATATACTAAAGGAGGCCGATTTGATCCTTTCTTAATAAGATCGAACATGAAAAAATGGGGAAAAAAGGGATCAAATCGGGGCTAAAATGAGGTCCAAATATTAGTTTATCAACTCCCCCATGCTTATCAGTTGCTCGTCCCCAAGCAAGACTAGTTCATGAACACAAAAGAGGGAGATAAACCTCTATCTACGCTCCTCCTTAGGCAATGGGTGAATAATTAATAAACCAAATAGAATCATGCATCGAAAGTGGCCCAGTCAAGGTGCGAAAAGTCTTTTTAATAAAACTATGCACCAACATCTATACGTCCCGCTACCCAAATGTAACATATCAAACATCCTAACATTGAAACGCATAGCATGATGAAATCTTCCTGAATAAATGATGAATAATCAAGACCGGTAGAACCTCACTTTGGAATAAGTGGAACGCTCTACTCCATGTGTCTGAAATATGAAACAAAGGCGCATGCAACACTCCATCCAATTAAGCAAGTTACTATAAGCTTGGTGGAGTTCTCGATTCCCTACCACTTGATGCAGAATGCAATGTGCCAATCATAAGGACTTGTAAAGAGGATGTAATAGGGCCAAGGTTGAGGGTGAGAAGTGGAGAAAATTTGAGAAGAGTGGAGCTAGTAGTCAAGGGATTAGGGAGCAAAAAACACTTTCATAACTAATGTCAAAACAACTACTTCACACTACAATTACAAATTGAACAACGAAACCCAAAAAAACCTCTATGAAAGGAATGAACTAATCTTGTTGCCATAGCCCCATGCCAATAACTTTAATCACAACTTCTCTATTCCTTTGTTTGCTTTTCTTTTCTCTTTATTTTCTTTCAACATTTTTATTTCTCCTTTTTTGTCTTTTCTTTGAGAAGAAAAGACAAGACACCTGTAAATGGCATGGGGTACACAAAATCGAATCACAATTCCTCCTAAACAAGAAACCAATAAGGCTCCCCCGATGAACCAACCTCCAAAGCAAATTGAGCTTAAAATGGGAGTGTTGCTCCACTAGACCTTGACTAGGGTATGGGAAATGTGTATAGGCCAAGTGCATAGTGGGTAGGGTGCAACAATAAAGATGGGATAAAGGGCTTAAAGGGATAGCAAAAGGAGTAACACACAATAGTGGGTGGCTTTTGGCTCATGTAGCTTATATGAAATAAAAAAAAAATTGCCACAATCATGTTAACATATGCAAAATGCTAAACGTGACTTCAAAGAGAACAAAACCAAGTTCTAGAGATGCAATCATTGATGAGTCACACATAAAAGGAAGCATGGGACTATATATAATGAATAGTCATTATGCTCAAAGTTTCACAGGTAAATCTACCACAGTAAAGCAACTTACTGTGAGATGTATCCCACTTATTAAGGTCAATCAAGTCAAATCACATGAGTCTCAAGGGCAATTTAATATGCTACATGGGGCAAAGAAACTACGGATGGTAATGCCAAATACATTTTCACAAACCTCACACCGTAACAGGCCATACTTTAACACAAAAATTAACAGGATCTATCAATCATCACCCCTGGTGTTTTCTTCATAAGAGGGGGTTTTCACAACTTTTATTCAACTCTTCTATTCGAAAAGTACTAAATCTAACTAAGAAAGCAGTAAACATACAAAGTATAATGAAGAGAAGGGTAAGAAGTAGCTCCTGGAAAGCTTATGAATGCCCTCACACGATCATTTTGCCTTTTTAAGATGCAAAATTTAACCTATATGCTCTAAACTACATGCGCTACTAACTGAAAAATGTAAAAATAGTATATTAAAACTACATGATATCTTATCTATATGATGTAAATGCAAGTGAGTTCACTCAACCCACACCCCAAGGTCCACAATTCCACATAAAGAGCTATAAGCTCACCTCCCCCATGCTTGAGACTTTCATTGTCCTTAATGAAAAGGGCATATAAACGGCCAAGGGAAGGGTAGAACCAATAGCGCTCAGGGGAAAAGTGTGGGCAGGGGGGAAGAAAGACACTTTTTTTTTGTTTTCTTTTTTTCCCCCCAAAAGCAATGAAATACTTGGGCTGCCTCCCAAGAAGCGCTTGTTCAAGGTCCTTAGCTTGAACCTCACCTCTAAACGGTAAATGATAACGGCACGGAGGTGGACTAAAGGAGGTGTGCAAATGTGAAATAGAATCCACTACCTCCCCAGTATAAGCAGAAGTGCCCCCAAAGCTAGTTAGGGCAGATGCGAAAAAATGAGGAGAGCCATAGACATTATACGGGGTCTCCCATCTCTATCGAATACCTGTATCCCATAGACAGCATCAGGAGGGACAATATATATTGGGGTCGTAAGAGGTGAGGGGATGACAGGCACTGAAGATGGTGTAGGTTTAGGAAAATAGAAATCTACTCTCTCCCCACACAGCTCGAAGGACAAAGTACCTACCTGCATATCGATCACTGCCCTAGTAGTAGCTAGCAAAGGTCTGCCAAGAATGAGGGGCCCTGAAAGTCCCCATCTATATTTATGATGATGAAATCATATGGGATGACGAACCGACCCACCTGAGCTAGAACATCCTCCAGAATGCATATAGGTTTCCCAGTGGAGCAATCTGCTAGCTGTATGAGTGTGGCGTTGGGTTTTAGGTCCAGCAGTTTAAGCTTCCTGCAAAGAGGGAGAGGCATTAAGCACACACTGGCCCCCAAATCACGAAGGGCTCTCTCAAACTGCACATTCACTATGCAGCAAGGGATAAAGAAACTACCAGGATCTTGCAACTTAGGTGGGGACTGGCTCTGTAGAATCGCGCTGCAAGCCTTTCCAATAGGGGCTATTGATCCTCTCTCAGGCCCGTCCTTCTTGGAAAGAAGCTCTCTCAAAAATTGCAGGTACACTAGTGCTTTCTTGAAAGCTGCCAAGAGAGGGGTATCAGCATAGATCCACCTCCGCATATCCAGGAATCTTGCAAGCTTGGGCTCAAGCTGAAATAGCTTAGCCCAGGCCAACCTCTGAGGGTAGGGTACTGGTGGCTTATATGATGAACGGGAGGTGCAGGATTAGCCTTCCCAATGGAGCTCGAGCTCCCCTCTTCCTTCTGCCCTTGTGCTCCTACATGATCAGGAACTAAAGCTGTCTCCTAGAGAACCATCACGGGGCTCTCCACTAACCCCTCTCCCATTACAGAGATAGCATTGATGTGACCACTGGGGTTGGTCTCAGGCTGACCTGGTAGGTAGGGACAGATGGCTAACCTGTTGGGCGATCTAGGTGTCTGCCGCCTTCTGATGGGTTGCCATAGCATCGAACTTGGAAGTCAGTTGATTAATCGACACACTAAGAGCTTCATTTGTCTTAGTTTGAATCACTATGAACTACTTCATGAGACTCTCCAAGCTTGATTTGGGTTGTTGAGGTGGTGATGGTGGGGTATAGGGAGCTCTGTATTGGTATCCAGGTGACGACATAGAGCTCTGAGACTGGGTGCTGGAGTTCCTGTAGGAAGGGTTGGAATAGCTCTTCCAACTGAAATGTGAGCACTGGGGTATGGGTTGTTTTGTGGTGGGGGGGTTGAAGTGGTGTCTGGCATTGGTGTGCTCAATTGCAGAAGGACAATTGTAGCACTCAACAGATATGTGCCCCTGAACACTACAGGTCTCGCAGATAGTGTAGGCCCCAATTGACGACCTTGAAAGACCTCCTAGAGTAGGAGAAATGCCCACTCCGTCAAGCCTCTGTGCTAGTGTATCCACTTTGCTGGCTAGGAATGTCACGGCGTGAACGTCGCACTTACCACCACTCCTCCTCGGGGTAGCTCTCCCGCTTGACCAGTAGCAGTTGTTAGAAGTCATCTCTTCCAACAAAGCCTTAGCTGCCTCAATAAACTTCCCCATGAGGGCTCCTCCTGCAATAGCATCTACTGAGATCTTGACTGACTGATCTAGCTAATTATAGAATGTCTGAACTAGTAGCCAATCAGGAATACCATGGTGGGGATACTGTCGCTGCAAGTCTTTGAACCTCTCCCAAGCCTCGTACAGAGACTCTCCATCCCGCTAAATAAAATATATGATTTTAGTCCTCAGCTTTCCACTTTTGCCATATGGGAAATACTTACTGAGGAAGGCCTTGGAGAAAGTTTCCCATGTAGTGAAGGAGTTGGGCTCCTCATTCTGTAACCAATCACTGGCTCTATCCTTCAATGAGAAGGGAAAGAGCTGTAATCTAATGGCATCAGTGGACACCCCGTTGAGCTTAATGGTGTCGCACTTTGTAAGGAATCTGCGAAGATGCGCGTTGGGTTTTTCGAGGGGTAACCACTGAATTGGTCCCGCTCCAAGAAGGCGATGGGCGAGGGGCTGAGCTCAAAATTATTAGCCTCAATTGTGGGGCTAACAATGGATGAGGTGATGTTCGATGCTTGCGGCAGAGCATAATCCCGTAACACCCTAGTATCTTCCTAGGCCATCACCGCTTCTACTTTCTTCCTTCTTCTTGCTTCTTCGCCTCACCGGCGTGTGGTTGTTTCCATCTCATGATTAAATGGGACAAATGGGACAAGGTTCTAGTTCCCTTGGCTCCTCTTGTGCATATAAGGCAAGCACAACCCATGCGTAAATAGTTTCTAGCAAGAATAAGGAATAACTAAAAACTACAAAAAGAAAAATAAAAAGCCTAGTCAAGAGCATGTTAACGAATTCTGATATCGAAAGAAACAAGTTCCACGGCAATGGCGTGATTATGTCTAAACTATAGGAATGATAACAACTAAGAATCGAATGAGATAGCAGGATATTAAAGCGCCTACGTTGAGATATCAGCACGATTATGCTAGTGAATCAAATATTAACCCATATCAAATAGAATTAAGCATGTGTTTATGAATGTATAGATTATCAATTAAGCCTATCTCCTCCCTCTCTCAAGGGCCGAAGACTAGTCTTATAACTAAAGTCACCTATTTTCATGGGACTAAGTTAAATGATTACAAAGTCTACAATTTTTATTCCCAATTAGAACTTTGATTATTTTCATATCAAAATCCTAATTGTCTACTAAGTTACGCTAGGTAAAGGTTCTGTCTTTCAACGCTCCCCTAAACTCGAATAATAATGGACGAATGCTCTCTCAAGCAATTCATCGAGCACGAGGTGTGCAAAGTAGAATTCATAATCACAAGCATGAAGAAAACAAGGGCTTGGGGCTAATTCATGATTTAATAAACAATTAAACATAATCGGCCTCAATCCCAGCCTAAGCTGAGAGATTAGCCATGCGTTATCATCGAAACAACCAAAACAATTGAAGGAAAGATAATATGAATCGCATAGAAACCTAGAACAATAATAAAAAGTAGAGAGAGAGAGAGAGAATCAAGCAACTCACTTCAATTAATCGTCAAGTAAATATAGATCAATCTTCCAATTAGCGAACTCAATACAAAAGATGAAAGTCAAAAATGCTGATGAAAACCTAAAAATCATCTCAGAGTAAGTGTCTAAAAGGAAAACCCCTGTCATCCTCAAAACAGGCTCGAGGAAATTTTAAGTCGTGCAGGTGGAACAGGGTGCCACGGTCGTGCAACCAGGCAGGGGCTGACCATGCCATTTCACTGGCGCAACCGACGGATGATCAACACGTGGCACATCACCAGCCGTGCTATGAGCTGATCTAACATGGCACAGTTGTGCTTCCAAGCATGGGGCACCCCTGCTTAATCTCTAGAACTTTCATGCGATGCTGAGCAACCTCTTTCTCGACTTTAAATTCACCCCTTTGGCACTCCCTTATGCTAATTGCCATCAAACCTTTCATTCCTTCAGTAGAACTCCTACGAAAACAAAAAAAATCTTAAATGAGCGAAATATACACTAAAGGAGGCCGATTTGCCCCTTCTCAACAAGATCGACCATGAAAACATGGGGAAAAAAGGAATCAAATCGGAGCAAAAATAAGGTCTAAATATGGTTTCTCACATATGCACGTACGTATGTATATGTGTATGCATATATACATAGATATACATACATACATAGATATATACATACATCTTATATATAGAATATATATATATATCACGTGATGTTATATTTTGCACACAACTACTAGCACACGCGTCACGTGCGCAACACCGCCTGCCACATGAGATATATATTTAATAATATAGATGTATATATGTATGTATGTATGTATGGCATGTAATGCATATACATATATATATATATATTATATATATATATATATATATATATATATATTATATTATCCATACTCAATACATACACAACGGATTATATTAAATTACTATATATGATCTAATGTGGTGTGTGTTAACCTATATATATAATGTATGTACCTATATATTATATGGTATGTAATATATGCATATATTAGTCTATATATATATATATATATATATATATTATCTATAGTATAGTCTAATATTATATATATATATATATATATGTATTAATGTATGTAATACGTAGGTCTATATGTTCATATAATGTATATATAATATAGATGATAATATCATTATATATACATATATATTATATACACCACACCACACACATATAGATATATTCTATCTTATATATACACACACATACATACATATATACAATATATATATATTAAATTATAATATATATATATGACACACATGTACATTCTTATACAACATATACATATATATGCCTATTACACACGCAAACACACACGCATCTATATATGTGTATATATATATATATATATATATTATATAGTATTAACACTTTATATATATATATACATATATATATATATAAATATATATATATATATAGTATATATATATATTTATATATATATCTAATATGTATAATTATACATATATAATATATAAATATATATTATCTATATAATATATATATAATATATTACTATATTAACACACCCACGCACTTACTACGTATATATATATAGTTATACATACATATGTGTGTATCTGATATGTGTTTGTGTGTATATATATATATATATTATATATATATATATATATATATATATATGGACATATACTCCAAAGGGAGATTCCAGTTGGTACTATAAGAAATTGAATAAGGTAAAAGAGATATTCAGATGTTTTACCGATAGGCATGGGGTTGCTTACATCTGGATCTCTCCAAACCCTGCGAAAGCAGGACCCACACTGGGAGGTGGTGGCGGTGGTGGTGTTATAATTATTCAGATGTTACCCTAAGGAAAATTACAAGGTCAAGGAGGGATATACATGGCTACTGAACAACCCACAGCCACCCCTTGGACTAAGATCCTATGGACAAGCATAAGTCTGCTTTGACATACATTTATAACTTGGCTATCAGTGCACGAAAAGCTACCAGTTCCTCAGAGTATAGGCAGATTTACATACACAGCAGACATCCATGGAGTGTAGGCTGTGTCAACGAAGTAGTGAAACACAGGAGCACCTGTTCTTTACATGCAATAAAGCAAAAGAAAT
>JAKOGI010001994.1:115000-153616 GCA_029747015.1 Carnegiea gigantea
GGAAACAAATGCCACCGACTCCATATTTGTCGGAAAAATAGATCGTTGTACTCCAAGACTCCCAAATATCATAGGAATAATGATGATAAAAATCGATGCAGGCTGCATACCATTCCTTGAACCATTTTTCTTGGATATGAGAACTTATTTTTTTTGGATATCATAAGGACACCGAAGGTAGCTAATTTGTAATTCTAGAAGGGAAAACCTTTGGGCTATTAGATAGGTAGTAGAGAGTAGACCAAAGCGTGATCTACTTTTTGTGTGGAATTCCAGTTTATCAATAAGGACTTTACTAGAAGGCGTAATCCATCCCAGTAGAAGTGGCATTTCATTAAGGATTTCCTCCTTTTTTGGGAGGAGGTCGGCTTTGATGATCACCATTGGCGAGTTCTCGAGTTAGACTGTCTACCTGAGAGTTCTTCGATCCCTGTTTATGTTCAATAGAGAAGAAAAACTGGTTAAGCCATAATTACTAATGCAGGAGTCGCCCTTGCGCTTGCATATTTGATAAATTCTTTTTCACAAAACCGAGTATTCCTTTGCAATCAGTTCGAATGAGAAAAGGTTTAGGGGCTAAAAAGATTAAGAATTTTTCAATTCCTCTTATGACTGCAAGAATTTCTTTTTCCATCGTAGGATAATTGCATTCTGCTTTATTAAAGCTTCCACTGCAATATTTGCAGAGTTTTTCTCATTCTTTGATGTTGAGTACCGCACTGCAGTGCTCATTGCTAGCATCTGTCTCAAGAATTAAATCATCTTCTTCGTCAGGCAAATTAAGGACAAGAAGATTTTTACACATCTTCTTGAAATTTTACACAATCTTTGTGTCGTTAATAGTCCACGTCCAGCTAACATCTTTCTTGAGTTTTTGCTGTAATGGTTTTCGTAGTTTAGCTAAATCTTTAATGAAATCAGAAGCATAAGTAAGACACCATAGAAACCTTTCTAATTGCTTCGTATCTTCAATTTTTTTAGGAAAATTTTTTATTTTTTTCAGAACATGTTTTTGTAGAATAATCTGTCCAACTTTTATTTCTAGACCTAAGAACTAGATTTCTTATTTAGCATAAATGCACTTGTTTTATCCAAGTATAATACCGTGATGAATGCATCTTTGGGTGACAGCCAAAACATCATTTTTATGTTGCTATATGGTTTTAGAAAAGATAAGGATATCATCAATGTAAACTAGACAGCAATGATTAAGGTCTTTGAAGATGTTATCTATTCTTCTCTGGAATATTTGAGGTGCATTTTTAAGATCAAATGACATTACTATCAATTCATAATGTCCTTATGGGGCACTAAATGTAGTTAAAGGAATACTTTTCTCTTCCATTTTTATCTGTCAATAACCACTCTTGTAATCCATTTTCGAGAACCAAGAGGCTCCTTGAATTCTGTTGAAAATGACTGTCTTGTTAGGAATATAATAACCATCAAAAACAGTGTTATCATTAAGCTTTCTGAAATTGATTATCATTCTGGCTTTTTCTCTTTTTTCCTCAGCATGATTTTTTACCATAAAAGCGGGAATGGTGTGAGGACTCTTACTGTTTCTAATTAATCCTTTATTCAAAAGTTCTTTGATTTGTTTATTAAACTCTTGAATGTCCTGGTGGGTATACACCATTTGTTTAACTCGGATGATAGTGTTGGGATTTAATAAAGTGATTTTAGCAAATGTTTTATCTTTATCCCAAAATTTTAGAAGATTGTCAGAATAGAGTTCTTTGCATAATTTTTCTTGTTGTTCAATTATCTGCTCTTTAACATATAACTCGAGTAATGAGATTGTTAGTGCTACTTCACGTTGTGCAGGCATTACCTTCTCACAACGCTGGCTGCATGTAAATTTAATTTTGTGATGAGTGTAAGCCTTACTTAATTTTTTAATAGGAACTGAGTGGCCTTTAATTGTAAATATTATTTGATTTATGGTCTGGATGTATGGAGAGTATAATCTTTGAAAATTATTCCCAATAATCATATCATGAGAGAGCTGATCAGTAACCCATAGTACTGGTATAAGACATTGAACTTCTCCCAATTCTATGGATAATCCTTCTATGGCTTTATTGTGGCTCATAATACTATTATCAGCTATTCTCACTTGTAAAAGATTTTTAGGTCTTTTCCTCATAAATTCAGGAAATAATGTTCTTTTTCCAAAGCATACAAAACAACCACTATCTATGCAGGCATACAGTTCATATTTATTATATCCCTTTAAACATACCTTTATTGGGATATAGATGCTATTAGGGTTTGTATTAGTAGCTTCATAGGATATTTCCATGGTCATATTGTTGACTAATTCATCCTCATAAATTGGTTCACTAACAGTTCTAGTTTTGTATCCGATGACCTTTCTCTCTAGACATGTTAATCGGTCTAAACTGGGTCGTGCAGCTTCAAAACTCATTCTACTCATTTCACTGGTCATGCTAACTATATCATCTTCCTTAAGCTCTTCTTTAACGGAAGAAGATCCTTCTCCCCAATCTGACCTTGTGCTCATACTTCTTAATAATTGGGGTTTAATGGTGATTTTTCCTTCCTTATCAATTTTTATTACATTTTTCTTATTAATTTTTGTAGGGTGGGCAAAGCTAGATATCCATGACCGATCGATTTTTATATTTTGAGGGTTAAACTTGATTCTTTGGATCTTCTGCATGGGGGTAGGACTTTTAAATTTTTCTGCTTCTATCATCGTTACCATAGCCTTAGGGTTTATCGTATTATCTAGCTTATAGATAATTTTCCAAAATATCCTCAAACGATATCCTCCTCTTTTCATGTCCATCCCGACTGTTTTAATCTTAAGGGATAAGAAGTTTTTTGCAAATTTATCCTTTAGAATCACATAATATCCAGGTCGACAGTTGAAACCTACTGATCCATTGCATAAATTGGTTTTTATCCCTGTGATTATCTGATTATTAAATTTGATATGCCTAATATCACAGAGTAAAGTGTAAAGATCAATATCTTTACCATAATATTGTAATGGAGTGATTTGAACTTGGACACTTCCGACGTGGATGTACCTATACTTTCTATCTTTATTATGCTTAAGGATATTTTCCCAATTAATAAGATTAACTTCTCCAACGTCATACTCACAATCCGTTATCTCAAGATCTCCTTCCATCATTTCACATACATATTTGCTTTTTATTTGAAAAATAGATTTTTTATAGATCATGTCGTTTTGGATTATGGGAAGAACCCAATCTCCCTTAACTTCTTCATGATCATTATCTACCACAAATTCTTCTCCTTGAAGATCACCAAGGCTTACCGAGCCAGTTTTCATCATATGGCTAGTTTCTTCATAATCACTTTCTTCGTATTCATTGTCCTCTATAATTTCAACAATTCCTTTGTTGTTACCTAGGGTTAGGTCTAAAGCCTCATCTTCACTAAGCTCAACATAATCTAGGCTTCCTAAGGTTTCAATAAGTTTATTATTTTTTCTGTTTTTGCATTCATTAGCATAATGTCCTACTTCTCCGCATGCCTAACATTTGCAGTTGTTTTTTCTTACCGGGCAATAAGTAGCTTTCCTAAAAAATCTACGCTTTTTAGGACTTGGTTTGTTGCAATATTTTCTTCTATATTTTTTACCTCTTTGCTTGTTAAAGCTCTTTTTCTTATAGAATTTTCTTTTTCTTCTTTTCTCATATTCTTTCCCCCATTGGTGAGGTGAATCCCAGCAAGTTAAGAACTGTTTCTTAGTCTTCTTTTGCTTTTGAAGATCAAGACATTGTTCCTTGATCCATTTTCGCAAAAAGGAAATTCTTGAACTAAGGGTATCAACAACATCTGTTCGTTCAAACCATGCCATGTATTTTTCATTAATTATAGAATTTATAGGATATGGCAATTTGCCATAGAACATGTCAAGATTGGTTTCATTATGCTCAATTTTGTAATAATGTTGACTGAATTCTGCAATATAATTTTCTAGGTATCTCATATCCCATAGTTCTATGTTGTTAATTTTTCTTTGCCATTCTTGTGTGTTTTCTTCAGAATCAATTTTAACTCCGATGAATTCGGTCTCAATTTCTTTACACAGATTTTTGAACATAGCAGCTGGTGTTTCCATCATTCTTAAAGTATTTTTACCATCTTTACTTAAAAAATCATACCAGTCAGGTACAGTGCCCGAGAAACTATGCTTGATATAATTTAGAAACTTTGCTGCAGTCCATGTAGTATTTAAATTTAAGACACTGTTCATTCCTCTTTTCCAATGCTCAAATATTTCTTCTCTATTACAAGCTCCATCGATGTTTAAGATATAACCAATTTGACTAATTGGGATAAGGTCAATCTCTTCATTGTCATCAGATAAGACATCATATTTATCACTAATTGCGCTCATTATTTTGTTCAATTCTTCTAGATTTTGTTCCTCTTCGAACATTTTTTGTAGTTCTTCAAGACCATATTTTTCATACTCCATCTTCTTTTTCTTTCTTTTCAGTCGATTTTTCATCAGATTGTTCTCCTACTTCTTTTTGGATTTTTATCTCTTGCAAAGGAAATGAAATTTTGTTTTTTGGGTTTTGAAAAGGATATTTATGCGGATAAGCAGTGCTAGTTCTAGGATTAGGCTTTTTACTATGTCTTAACTTCGTTCATAAGAGAAAGGTGGACAACTGTTAGCTGATTCTTAAGATCTTTTAGTTCAATCTTAATTTTAACTAATTCAGCTTTCAATTCTAAAATTATATCAGTGATATAGTTTAATTGAGGTGCTAATGAGATATTGTCTTCAGGTGAGTGGATAATAGGTGAATAATTAGGACTAGGGCAAGCAGATGATAGTTCAAGCATTAATTGCAGTTAATTAACTTAATTAGTCATTAATTAGCTTAATAATCGTAATTATTTTTGTGCACGTGACTCTAATACCAGATGAAAGAGAATGTCGAGATCTGTTAGTGAGCAAAAAATCACAAACACAAATTCAGAATTTTCAATTCAAAAAACCAAATATTAGGGTTAAATTACAAATTTTTAAAATTTAGGGGTCTTTTTGCAATTTAAAAGCACCTGTAAATTATTACACCCAAACATTGGCACCCCAGAAATTATTGTCTGCAAATTATTACACCCAAACATTGGGACTCCACAAATTATTATACCCAAACTTGAATGGATCCGTAAATGCGTTTCCAAATTGGTCGGATCTAGAAATGATTACACCAAAGTACGATGGCTCGAGGTGCAATTCTCATATGATATACTATACCACACACATACATATGCACACACACACACACAAACACATATCTATATATATATATATATATATATATATATATATATATATATAATAGATATATATACATATATATATATAGATATGTATCTGTGGTGTGTGTGTGGTATATATATATATATATATATATATATATATATATATATATAATATATATATATATATGTATGTATGTATATATATATAGACACACACGTGCATACACACATATATAAATATCTATACGTATGTATGTATATGCACGCACACACACACATATATATACATATATGTAGTGTTGCGCGCGCGCACACACACACACACACACACACACACATATATATATATATGCATGTATACATATGTATGTGTGTATATATATGTATGTGTGTGTGTGTATATATATATATATATAGACACACACGTGCATACACGCATATATAGATATCTATACGTATGTATATACATGCACGCATATATATGTATATGTATATATATGTATTTATATGTATGTACATGTATACGTCTACATATACATATATATATATATATATATATGTATATATATATATATATATATATATATACATATATATATATATATATATATATATATATATATATATGCGTGTGTGTGTATTTGTATATATGCGTGCCTGCGTCTATATATATGTGTGTGTGTGTGTGTGTGTACATGTACAATATGTATATGCACACACTGACGTGCATGTATACATTGATACATGCATGTGTAGGATCAAATTATGTTCAATTGCGCAACAATATATTAGCGTGTTTAAATAACTTTCGTGAATTGATCAATGATTTATCATATGCCCCTTGGGGTGGGGCCTTCTCTGGACCCTGCGTGAATATAGGATGCTTGTACACCGAGCTATCTTTTTATCAGATGCATTGTTAATTACTGTGTTCACCTATTGTAAGTATTTTTTTTCTGGGGTATGTGATTTATTGATTAAATTTGTTGGAATGAATCTTCAAACTTGAATAAGCGTTTTCAAGGAAAGGCGAAGGCTAACGTAACAACTTTGTAGTGGTCTCAGAAACGCTATAACTCAATAATAGTTATGAACGTAATGGGACAAGTCAAAAACAATCAACTACATCGGTATGAATGAATTTATCCAACCTTTTGACTAATTTTCTCAATTTCATTGTATAATTACGGGATATTCAATGAACAAAACTCTTAGGGAAATAATAAATCCGAGAAACTAAATTGAGCAAGATAGCCAAAAGAATATGATTAAGCTTCTAAAATGTAAGAATTGTACAAGGACAAGACCATCTTAGTTTTCTAGTTTTCAATGTAAGAATGAATTTAAGGAAAGACATGAACAACTTTTATCATTTTTGTTGAACATTTTCTTACTTCTACTTTCATATCCTAGCCGCAGTTGCCTCATTAACTAAAGTTTGCAGAGGTTTTTTTCCCAATGCCCACATTGTCCCCTGCTTGTATAAACGTCTGCTCCATATTCCAAAACATCAATCCTACAGAAACATAAATAATATTACCTCCACTTGAACATTAACAATATACAATCAAAACAAATAATTAACCAATTAAGAATAATTTTAAAGTAATTATGAACACAATGAAAACATTAAAAAGAATCAACCATGTTGTTATGAATAAATTTATCTGTCCATGCGATCAATTTTATAAATGTCATTGAACAATTCAACAAACTAAATTGAACAAAATAGCCCGAAAATTACGATTAAGCTTCTAAAAAATTGCAAAAATTGTTGAAGACTAGCTTGATTTAATTGTCTTTGATTTTCTTGGTTCAATATCAATCAAATAGATATGAATTAAGTTAACAAAAGACATGAATATTCTTATCATTTTTGCCAAACATTCTTAAGACTTATATTATACCATCGCCCAAACAAAAAAGAATAATGTTTTTTGTGAGTGAACAATTTATCTAACAAAATAAATTAAAGGTAAAAATTGTGATCAAACTTATCAATTTTTTTTACTAAGTTCATTATAACGTTATTTATTTACTTTTCTTTGCGCAGTTCCAATTATATAAACATGAACAAGGTTAGTATATTATGTGAACAATTTTTAAACATATCTTGAACAATCATAAGAGATTTGTGTCTACGCAATTATGGCTTCGGATTTATAAACTTGAACAATTATAAACTTATCTTGAACAATCTAAAAGAAATTGAAACAATGATCATCAAAATCATGAGGCAAAAACCAACTACAAAGTAAATAAAACACACAACACAATATTATGTTTTTATTTATTTGCACAACTATGACTTCAGGTTGTATTTCTAGTAATTTAATCTTTTAAAAAATTACCAATTTGATCCATCAATGATTGTTCTCAAGACTGTTATACAACTTCATCGAGTTTTTGTTCATGAATCACGATTGTGAATGAATTTTTTGTCAACCTTTGACCAATTGCATTTTTTTGCTAATTGAGATTTATATATATTTTATTAACTTTTCAGAGAGGGCAAGCAATGGAGGATATTCATTTCAAAATATTGTGGAGAGAGAAGATTAATACCTGATTTAGATACACAAAGAGAAAGAGAGGGTGTGATCCCCCCCTCCCAAAAAAAAAAAAAAAACTGCCCCTTTGCTTAGCATGATTATTATAGAGACAGAAAGGAAGAAATATTTTGTAAATCCTCTTTTTAGTGATGGTAGATGTGGATATATTGCTAATTACGCACTTGTATGACTTCTAAGAGCATATACTTTAGGAATATATATAGATATTGTACTGGATAAAGTATTTTAAGAACAAATCAATTACATACACTTGTAAGGAGGGTTGGTGAGTACACCCAGCCGCACAAAGCGAAAATTTTTAATGGTAAACAAGTAAAAATTTTAGGATGATAATTGATTCAAAAAATTCACATTTAGTTATATGTAGAAAATTTCTATATTACACCCCATTACTGAACACTGGTTTGGTACGAGCTCAATAATAACCAAAAAAGAAAAACCTCTGACCTTGTGTTCACTTCACCATTATTTCTCAATCATATTTGTAAGACGACTTTGTTCATCCATATTAAGTGATCACATGACTTCACTTACTACGTTCTTTGTCATTGATGCTTCTTCATTCATCCAACATTATGCTTTGTATTTTTCCCCTTTAAAAATATCGACACAATTCTTGGTACAAAAATATATTATTTTTTACTCATTTTTTGATGAGACTCTTTCACACAAAAACTATAGTGAGTTTTTGGTGACTTCTTACACCTTTTGTGTGATAAATAACTCAACTACGTGAGTTTTTTAGCTTAGAGATGACCAATAATTCTAGAGGTCAATTGTATTAAAGTTATTAATTATTAGTCACCTCCACAATTTTAATGGTTATTGAGTCTTATAATATATATTAAGTGAGATGTCTTACACAAAAAAAACATGTCAAATAGTTTGTTCTTGATAAATGATGATTACAAATTAAGATGTCTATTGAAAAATACAAACCTCATTATTTAGATAAATGTTCACTTAGTATTAGATATGAGCATTTTTTGATGGATTTGCAACTTTTTTAGGGGGAGGTAGAAACAAACAAGGTTCTATCCCAAATACCCCTAACAACTTGTCCACCAGCATATAACCTGACACTTGAGTGGCACACATCCAACCCTAGGCCTACTCAATGCCATTAGGAGAACACCATTCCTATATCTCTTGAGATGACACACACACGTTTGGGACAACACTGCAGAAAGAAAGAAGATAATCAAAACCACATCAAACTTCAAAAAATATGAAACAACGTTCTAAACCTTATTATCAAGACAAATACAATCTGACTCAAAAAGAATTTCGTAAAAGCTAAATGGTCTAGCAATCCGACTTCTATAACCTGCCACTTTCGCCTTTATATTTTTTGGCGTCTGCCATATTCTCGTCTTTGCAATCTAAATGTCCCCATTATTGCCTCTAGTTACCACTCCCAAGTCCACCCATCCTTCATTACAGATTAGTGCATCCACGCTAATGGCATGTTTGATTGAATGTAATGTAATGCAGTTAATCTTGTAACGCAATCATAATTACATAATTTGTGATAATCATAATTACAAGATAGTTGTTATTTATAATACTTTTTTTACAACCAAACAGTCTAATGGAAACACAATTACAAACTTATTTACATTATAAGGATGTTTACGTCCAACCAAACATTACATAAGTTTCACATAGTGGTCGACCCAAGCAACTCTTGCGATGCCAGGTGAATGTCCATCTCCTTTCTTTATTTTTTGTTCAATCCTGATACATATTAACACTCCTGACGTCACGGGCGCCTCCATCTAAAACTTGCATCAAGCTGAAACCTCAAAATAATGCCAAATATCACGCTTTTGACCAAAAGTCAAATTGGTCAATTTGAGTCAACTCTTGGGCGATGCCTGTCAAAAGGTCAAGACTTGGCATTGTCAAATGGTCAATTTTGAAGATAGTAAAGATCTTACACTTTGCATATATTTTTTTTAATCAAACAATCTTTTATTTCTTAGGGAACATGTTTGTGATTGCCTTTTTTTCTAACTACTTTTGTGACTGATTGTGTTGAAAATTTTGCTTATTTTATGACCATTTGTGACTGATTTTGATAGGATGAAAAATAATTCGTGACCATTTTTGTGACCGATTTTTCTATAATAGTTTGAAACATGTATTTATAGTGTAGTCATCTCGCTGAATATACAAAATTACAATACATATTTACCTATACATGAAAACCCCAACTCCATAGTTTCATAAGAACCAAATAAGGTTCCAACACAAGTAACTTAATACCAAATATTCAAACTTGAATTATAATAGTTCGACATCATTTAAAGTAATCTGAAACACAAAGCAAAGCATATAACACCATCAAACATTGTTTGCATAACAATCATACATCATCCTCATCCTTATACTCTTGTTGATCACCATCTTCATCATCATCATCTTCACCACAATGATGCACCTCGCATCTACCAAAAAATAATTATACAAGAGCATCAACTGAAAACTCCTAATTTGGGGTAAAGTTGACCTAGCAAGTTAAGGGTAACAAATATAAAGCAGAAGCAGCTTCTGTAGTATAATTTTCTTTTTTTTTAAAATACAAAAAAGGAAAAAAAAGAAAGAAAAGAAACTCAAAACCTGTAACTACCGTACCCTCCTCCTGCGACACCTCCCAAGCTTTAGAAGTGCAACTGGTGCCTCCTCTAGGACTATGCTAGAGAAGGATGAAGGTTAACATGCATTTTCCGAGAGCTGTGAACAAGAGCTCAAACCCAGCTCGTCTCTGCTATAAAGGCTAGCTATTGGCACAACTTTGGAATTATTTAAGGATTCCTGTAACCACCACCCTGGATTCAAACCCATGTGTGAGGCAGTAGATTATAAGACTACTGCTAGGCAAAATGAATAACATGAACGAACAAGGTTCTTATGGATCTTTTTAGAATCAAATATGTTGTTAGTTTGTCTAATAATATTTATGGGCTTTATCAAGGGGACACAATAAGAATCCCACCTAAGGAACCTCTAGTGATCTAGAAGTGGGCAACGTTATCCTAGCAAGTAGGGAGGCTGATTCACCAATAAAATTGATCAGACATGAATGGCTAAATGGTTCCTGCAAGTTTGGCGTAACCTGCTCCAACAATTGGTTGTTTGACACTGATACATGAGCCTAGCCTTTTTTTTGCCCTTCGCTTATCTTATGTAAAAGAGGGATGGGAGGATTCCGAAGCAAATACACGAGAGAAAAAGCTTAACAGACTTGAACACAAAAGGTAAATAAGATGCACGAACCTGTGCAAGCTGTTGAGCTGTCTGAACTTGAGACGCAATGCCCGTGATTTATGTACAATTATCTAATCAGGTCGTCCTTGACTTTCTTGGATAGAAAGAACTGCACCACTAGTACGCTAAATGTATGAAATATTTCTTCTAGCAATCCCAATTAGGTCTTGCGCACAAGAAAGAGGTAGGTGCATTGTTTGGGTTATCTAAGATGAACAGTAAAACAATTGCCAAAATCATTCACAAACTTCAAGCAAACATCTTTTCACAAACGCAGAGCAAGCATCATTCATAAATTGTTTAGATTAATTGAAAACTAATTATAATGAGATTGACAAATGGTTTTTCATTTTTCTAATAGTTTTGGCCATGCAAAAAGTCATCTACATCTTAGTTTAGAAAGTGCTTCAACCATGAAGGTGAACTAGGAGGATCTTAACCAAGCTAGATTGCCTGTTGCATGCTTCCATATATGAAGTTCACCAACAATTCCTTTTTTTTTGGGGATGAAAAGAGGGGGTTCACCGACAGTTTTTCCTGAAAGCCATGGAACTGAAAATCATATCACATTTAACTAGGCTAGTTTTTTTTTAATTTTTTTTTTCCAATTAGGTTCATTTAGCATTTACAACTCCATACCATGAACCCAGTGTTTTAGATACAATGATTTAGCCATCCACTTGCATAACTGTCGGACGCAACCACCCCCCCCCAAAAAAAAGAAACAAAAAAGGGAGAAAAAATCAGATTTACTGCATAGTATAAATGCACTTTAACTTGGTCTCCAGAAAAAGCATATATTTTACAGCTAGGAGGCTGCCAGATCGTGAATAATATTACAGAAAGCAGCCTAATCCAAGCAGCCAAAGCAAATCGTTTCTGTGTAGTTGTATGAACTCTACTTAAAATTTGATAAAAACATCAATGTGAGGACACTTCATTAAAACAAACTGGAAATTAAAATAAGGGAAAAGAAAACGAGGACCATCAAACAAGAGCTTCAACTTCATAGACCTAACACTTCAACAACGAATTAGAACTCACAAAGTGTATAATACCCATACAGTAGGAGGGTAGGGGGAGTGAGCCTGAACTAAAAGCTAGGCACCTTAAAATAAAGCTTTTGCCATTTTGTTTAGGAAGAATCAAATACATATATGATAACCAGAAAGTTATTTTCTTAAAAAGAGAAATTGACAGCCCTAAACAACTTATGCACTTGGTGAGTCATGACAGCTCACCAAGTATGAAAAAAGCCAGAATATGGTAAGAAAAGTCATCATAAACAATGCTACAGCCATGGCGGGCCATTTAAGTAGTGACCAGTAACCAGGATTTTGAAATTGTTCTATAAAAGGCTATCAAATTTAACGAACGTATACGAAGAATACCTCACCTATAGAGAGAGAACACATTCTATGTTGAATCTGACCTATAGAGAGAGAACGTAGAATGCGGGAGTTTCATCTCTAGCTCAATGTCATGGTTAAAATAAGTCTCCTGTTTCAATGGTAAAGAATGATCAAGGCCAATCAATTTCTAAGATGGAGCAGTAGGAGCTAACTTTGAGTTATCCACCGTTGCAGCAGTTGTTTGACTCTGTGAGATTGTCTAGTTGTACTAACATGAGACACAATAAAGTAGCCAATGGGATGAGAGCAATATGAAAGAACCATTAGACCCAAACTAACTTATGGTTGCTCAAACACAGCAATGACACTGTGATCGTGTAAGAACCTTTTGAGGTAGCCAAGGACTGCTTCTACAGGTTTATAACCCTTGAAAGCCTCACCATGTATCTCAACAATACATTCATCAGAAGTTACAAACAATGACAGTTCACCTAGGCCACATATTTTTCCCATCAGAATTTATGTTGGACATGAAAAATGCGATTCAAAGAGCATTTCTGCTAAATATCAAATTTAGGAGGGGGGCAATGGACTAATATGCCTTGTTTTTGGGTGTTTTATGGTTGCAAGGGGGAGGAGCTACATTATTACAAATTGATATCAAATTCTTTAAATTGTCAGCAGCCTAATGGCCATCTCCTAGCATAGTGATACCTCCTTCCAACTTCCTTGCACCAATATGCATCAACCTACTGGTTAAAAATGGAAGGGGCCATGGTGATGGTGGTTTAGCAAAGGCGAATCAGGGCATCCAATGAAGCAGTAGGCTCACAAATGCCTGGGGAAACTAAAAATTGAAATTTGCAAGATAACCAATTGAATTAACATGATGAAAATCGAAATTTAGTAAGGTGAATCCAGAAATGTGAAGCTTTAAAAATCACAAGTGACTTCCAAATTTAACAAACTCAAACTAGTCATATGAAATTAAAGCTCCTAGGACATATTTGAATCAACATCTGCACTGGAGATTTTTCACTTAACTCACAACTGCAGAAATGATGACTCTATTATCCTAGAATTGTCCCCAAAAAAATTTAAAAAAAAACTGATGTAAACCAATATTGAATGTACTCCAACAAAATCATGTTCATTCCCTTTCAACATTTTTTTTAATTGTTATTAAGCCAATAGGCTAAATATGAACTACGATAGGAAATTAACAAGAAACAAAAATACCACAATTCATGAACAATAAACACTACCTACACAACCAGCTCTGCATTGACACCTTTCAATGCTAATAATTGATCACTGGCTATTCTTCAAATCTTGTTTAATTTCACCATCTTCGCCCCCAATCACATGCCACTAGGAAATGCACCACGGAGAAGCCCTTAGTTAACACCTGCCGTAACATCTACCATAACACCTGCCAAACTATATTACTGATTGCCACATCTTCCGTCTTTTCTCTAATGATTTAGTTGTGGTGTTAATGAAACAGACAAATGCAATCCCTGTTATGTGGACTGGAGAGCCCTTATCTTCAATCTTACATCCATAAGATTCCAAACCAGAACTTGGAAGGAACCTCCATCTCTTCCTATCTTAAATCACTAGTAGACGTCCTTCCATAACACATAACAAAGTCATGTGCTTGGGGTTTCAACCTTTTGGTTTAGTTCTTCCATTGTTAACAATTGCCAAGCAAAAAACAAGGCCCTCATCTTGCTTTATTACTTCTATAGAATGATAAAGAGTATGAATGCCTACCACAAGTTAGTCTATACATATCTTAAACCCTTTCAACATATTTACCCACGCTATTTCCTTCTCCCCTCACTTAAACAATCTTCATAAACTAACAATACAAAACCCAACATCAACCCTTGTCATAACCATCCAGCCTTGCTGCTCATACCCAAATATAAGGCAAATGCCTAGAGTTAATATATGCTAGACCCAGAACTCAATCCTCCCCCGAAAGTACCAAACTCATTATTCATTATTTTTATTCACCTAAAAGGTTCACAGTAGTACAAGTTCTTAGACTTCTTTACCGATTAATGCCAAAAAAGGGATAAATGCTTAAGCACACTACGAAAGTTGGAGATTGAAGGAACTTACTTAGGCTAGGCTGGAATCGTTAATCATAGACCTAATGAAATTGAGTCCATTGGGATTGTTGCACAGAGAGAGAGATACAGGATCAAGGAAGCTGCCCGAATTAACAAGAATGGGAGCTTCGATAATGCCTGTACTGAGCAAATGAGCTGAGATTTGAGAGAGATTGAGAGGGAGAGTATTGAATCAGAATTTTTGGTACCCGTTTTATTCCTCATTTCCATTGTTATATGACTTAGCTTCCCTGATTTCTCGGTAACAAATGGCCAGCTCATGCTGCCAGCTCATGCTGCCAGCTCATCAGCTCCACTAACAACCATAACTAACTTTGCATAAAAAAACAAATAAGAAAATGGAAAAAATATGTAGTTGATGTTCCTGTATCACAGCTCCCTCTCCCGAGAGCCTTGTCCTCAAGGCTGAGCAGTAAGCTGAAAGGATGGGTATTTGGACTCAAACTCATCAGCAAACATCCAAGTAGCCTGGTCTTCATCATGGGGTGACCACTGGATCAGATACTGAATTGCTGCCTTGTTCTGCCGTTTCACCATTCTGCGTGCTAAGATTTTGTATGGAGTTAAAGCTGGCCCAGCCTGTGTTCCTCTCATCCATACAGGAATGTAAGGTTGAGGAGGTAGTGGTCCATGGAAGGGTTTTAACTGAGAGATATGTACAGTAGGGTGAATCATAGCCTCAGCGGGGAGAGCCAATTTGTAAGCTACCTGTCCCACCTTATCAAGGATCATAAAGGGACCAGAATACTTGGGACCCAACTTCATGTTACTACTGCTGGACATACTAGACTGCCTGTAGGGCTGTAATTTAAGCCAGACCCAATCACCAATCTGCAATGTTTTCTCAGTTCTGTGCTGATCAGCTAACATCTTCATCCTGTGCTGGGCGCGGAGCAAATTTTGCTGAAGTTGTTTAATCATGGCCTCTCTAGTCTGCATTGACCGATCAACCATAGCATGGTCTGGCTCACCAGGGAGATAAGGAAGATGATATGGAGGGGGCTGGCAGTACAGCACTTCAAAGGGGGTAATTTGAATGGCTGATTGGAAGGTGGTGTTGTACCAATATTCTGCAAGAGGAAGCCATTTGAGCCACTCCTTAGGATTTTGCAAGCACATACATCTTAAATATTGCTCCAAACATCTGTTAACCACTTCGGTCTGACCATCAGTCTGAGGATGGTATGCAGAAGAGAGGTGTAGGTCCACTCCTAATGTCCTGAACAAAGATTGCCAAAACGTGCTTAGAAAGATAGGGTCTCTGTCACTCACTATGCTTTTAAGAACACCATGCAACCGGAATATATTATCCATGTATGCTTGGGCTACAGTCTCAGCAGAATAGGGGTGAGATAGTGCCACAAAGTGGGCATATTTACTGAGTCTGTCAACTACCACCCAGATAACTTCTTTTCCCAAGGATTTGGGTAAACCTTCAACAAAATCCATAGAGATATCCTCCCAGACTCCACTGGGTATGGGCAGAGGCTGTAGAAGTCCATAAGGAGCATTGGTGTTATATTTGCAAGTTTGGCATACTATACACTCCCGGATATATTTCTGAACTTCCTTGTTCATGCCCTTCCAAAAGAATAATTGTTTCAGTCTTTTCAGGGTAGTGTCTCTCCCAGAATGGCCCCCAGTAGGTGAAGCATGTACCCATTGTAAAATTTTCTTTCTTAAAACAGGGTCATTGCCAATAACTAGCTTACCTTTCCTCCTCAGTTGTCCCCTAACCCACTGATATTTAGGGAAAGCATTCAGATCATGGCGTTTATGCTGAATGATATTAGCCAAAATAGGATCACTGGTCCACCCTTGTTCAATTAGAGCAAGCAAGTCAGAACCAATAGTGGATAATGCCATTAGGAGAAGATCTGAACCCTGCACCCTGGAGAGTGCATCAGCCACCACATTGTCAGTACCACTCCTGTACTGAATGGTATAGTTATATCCCATTAATTTTGATAGCCAGAATTGTTGGAAGGGTGTTGATACTTTCTGTTCCAGCAAGTGTTTAAGGCTCTTTTGATCTGTCTTGATGATAAAAGGTCTTCCCATCAAATACTGCTCCCATTTTTGCACAGCAAAAACAATAGCTAGCAGCTCCTTTTCATATACAGATAACCTCTACCATCTTGGACCTAACTTCTTACTGATAAAGGCAATAGGATGCCTATTCTGCTGTAATACTGCCCCAATGCCACAGCTAGCTGCATCAGTTTCAATCTCAAATGGTTGATCAAAGTTAGGAAGGGCTAGCACTGGAGTTGAGGACATCTTCTCTTTAAGCTTTTCAAAAGCATTAGTTGCTGCAGTGTCCCATTGGAACCCATCCTTCTTAAGGAGGTCAGTAAGAGGCTTGCAAATCATGGCATATCCTCTGATAAATCTCCTATAGTAGCCGGTTAGACCTAGAAAGCTTCGCAGCTCCTTCTGGTTGGTAGGTAGTGGCCAATTCAGAATTACAGCTATCTTCTTGTGATCAGTTTCAACCCCAGTCCCTGAAATGTAATGTCCCAAATATTCCACCCTGTCAATACCAAACTGACACTTACTAAGTTTTGCAAACAGCTCATTTTCCCTCATAACTTGAAGGACTAATTTCACATGCTCAGTATGCTGTTCCAAATCCTTGCTGTAAACCAGTATATCATCAAAAAAAACCAGAACAAATTTCCTGAGAAATCTCCTGAACACATGATTCATAAGACTCTGAAATGTGGCTGGTGCATTAGTTAGCCCAAAGGGCATAACTAAGAACTCAAAATGCCCAAAATGAGTCTTAAATGCAGTTTTTGCAATGTCCTCCTCACTCATTCTGACCTGATGATAGCCTGACTTGAGATCTATCTTAGAATAGACAGTGGATCCAGCCAATTCATCTAACAGCTCTTCAATGACAGGGATAGGAAATTTATCCTTTACTGTGTGTCTATTCAGCTCCCTATAATCCACGCATAATCTCCATGAACCATCCTTCTTCCCTACCAATACCACAGGTGAGGCAAAAGGGCTGGAACTGAGTTGTATAATTCCTTTGCTGAACATCTCCTGTACCAACTGTTCAATAATATCCTTTTGTTTAAGGGGGTATCTGTAAGGCCTTAAACTGATGGGTGAAGTACCTTCCTTAAGAGGGATTTTGTGATCAAAGTGACCCCTAGCTGGAGGAAGTGATGGTGAATCCTGAAACACATCCCAATATTCTTCCAATATGTACTGTAGTGGAGCTGGAACCTTGATAGGGAGACTTGATTCCAGGGCTAAACATGAGTCTTCCACTACAGGTAACCATTGTATCATGAAAAGCTGTGCTGCATGTCTGAGGGCTTTTGGTAATGTTTCCTGAGACATTAATTGCACTTTGCCACTTCTAATTCCTCTCAATGTGAATTGCCTGCTGCCTTGCATAAATTCCATTTTAAGTTTCTTGAAGTCCCATTTAATAATGCCCAAAGTGGACAGCCATTGGACCCCTAACACCAAGTCACAACTTCCCAAGGGTAAGAGATAAACATCTGACTTAAATTCAGTGCCATGCAGCCACCATCTGAAGCCCTTGCAAACATAATGGCATGGCAGTTTGTTACCTCCAGCTATAGTGACTGGTTGCTCTGCCAGAGGCTCAAGTTTGCAGCCTAGTTTCTTGGCTGAATTCACATCCAGAAAATTGTGTGTACTTCCCGAGTCTATGAGAATGTGGATGGTTTTCTTTCCCACGTGTCCATTGATTCTCATTGTTTGGAAACCTGTGTTCCCACACATGGCATTCATGGAAATTTGAGGCTCCATCTCCTCCATGAAAGGCTGCTGTTCATCCCCCACCTCTTCCATTACTTCTCCAACCTCATCAGAAACTTCCACCAAGAACAATTGTTTTCCGTTGGTTGCACACTTATGTCCCCTCTCAAATGGTTGATCACAAAAATAGCACAATCCCTTAGCTATCTTCTCAGCTCTTTCAGCTGCAGGTATAAATCTCATGGGTTTTGGAGGTATTAGAGCAGTATTATTTGGGTTGTGGGATGCTCTGGCCTGTGCTACAGGGGTAGGTAGAAGTGGTTTGGATGTTTGGGCATGAGTCAAGATGGGTTTTGATGGAGGTATGTAAGCTCGTTGTGATCTGTCTGGGGGTATTTTCAGGGCTTGAATGGATTCTTCTTGCTGTCTAGCATATTCAATGGCTTCACTGACTGTAGTGGGTTTAAATGATCTCACAATGGGTTTGACTGCAGCTGTCAAGCCCCCAATAAAACTTTCCAAAAAATATGGCTCAGGCATGGTGGGATTCCGCAGAAGTAGAAGAGCCTTAAGCTCCTCAAATTTAGCAATGTAATCATCCAATGACCCTGACTGATTCAGCCTATTGAACTCCTCCACAACCTTGCTACCCAGATTATCCTTGAATCTAGCACTGATATCATATATAAATTCTTCCCAAGTGAGATTCCTTCTACCCAATATGTAGCTATTAAACCAGATTTCAGCCTGCCCCTTTAAATGCAGTGCTGCTAAGTCGACCTTCTGATCCTCAACAATTTTGCACAAAGTAAAGTATCGAGTACATTTTTTTATCCACCCCTTTGGGTCATTTCCATCGAAACAAGGAAACTCTACTTTTGGATTGAACAAAACAGAATTCCTTACCCCTTGATCACCATTGCCCATTCGTTGATAACTCCTTCCATCACCATTCTGAAGCTGCTCCATAATCTGACCCATTAGTAGCTGGTGTTGTTGCTGTTGTTCCAGCATCTGTTTTTGCTGTTCATTGAATCGTAAATTCTGGGCATCAATCTGTTCTTGCATCCATTTCTTATGATCCTCTATAAGAGTTCTTAAGGTTTCTTCCATGGCAGTTTGATTCCTGGTGGGTGCCAGATTGCTATTCTCAAACCCTTGATCGAGAGAGGCTCTGATACCACTGATACAGGATCAAGGAAGCTGCCCGAATTAACAAGAATGGGAGCTTCGATAATGCCTGTACTGAGCAAATGAGCTGAGATTTGAGAGAGATTGAGAGGGAGAGTATTGAATCAGAATTTTTGGTACCCGTTTTATTCCTCATTTCCATTGTTATATGACTTAGCTTCCCTGATTTCTCGGTAACAAATGGCCAGCTCATGCTGCCAGCTCATCAGCTCCACTAACAACCATAACTAACTTTGCATTAAAAAACAAGTAAGAAAATGGAAAAAATATGTAGTTGATGTTCCTGTATCACAGTAGTACAAGTTCTTAGACTTCTTTACCGATTAATGCCAAAAAAGGGATAAATGCTTAAGCACACTACGAAAGTTGGAGATTGAAGGAACTTACTTAGGCTAGGCTGGAATCGTTAATCATAGACCTAATGAAATTGAGTCCATTGGGATTGTTGCACAGAGAGAGAGAGAGAGAGAGAGAGAGAGAGAGAGAGAGAGAGAGAGAGAGGAAGTAATGTTAGCCTAGACTGGAATCCTCCACCACTGGAATCGTTAATCATGAATGCTCGAGGACTTCAATTGTTAATTGCAGAACTAATGTGGAATCGTCGTAGCAGGAGAAAAAGAGAGGGAGTGAGAAGTTAGTGGAATTGTTGTTGGGGATGAGGTGTGGCTCGAAAACTAGGGTTTAATGTCACAGGGTAGGCCACTGGGAGAGAGGGACACCAAGGAGAGCAGTGAAACAGCATGAGATAGAGGAAGTAAGAAGATATGTCTTGGTGGTTTAATGTGAGCCTAGGGTTTCTTTGTTATTTTACCAATTTTGTGACGGCAAATTAATTTTTTGATGGTTACAAAATCAGTTTCATTCTTAAAAACATAGGAAAAAATTGTATTGAATTTTGAAATATTGAAATTTATGACTGAATTATAATGAAATGAAAATTGGTCACAAAACGTGACTAAATTTCATACTACTTAACCTTTGGCTAGAAATTTCTCACTGCCCACTATTTGGCATAAAATTAGTTACAAATTGTGACGGTTTTTAGTAGTTGCAAAAAAGGGTCACAAATTCTAGTGTTTCTTATAGCAAAGTACTTGGTGTATTTAAATGGTGATTAGAGTCTAATTGCTGCCGCAAGCACATGGTTGTGGCAGTATAGTTTTAATATCAATCTTACAGAGACCAAGTGTAATATATCGAGTTTTAACCTACTGTAAAAGGTTAAGCGATCAAATTTTCAATGGATTGTCTCAACTATCACTATTTAACTACTGAAAATTCAATCGAATTAAAAACATCCAGGGAATTCCTTCTCTTAATATAAAGAAAACTTGAAAAAAATAATCATAAAACTAATGATGGAAGTGAGTGTTGGATATTTGTCCTGGTTTTCTATGCTCTCTCCTCTTTGCAGCTGAAAAACCCCTATTCAAGCATGAACTCAGCTATCCTCAGCCACAAGATAAAAAGGCAAATAGTTTCAAGCTCATCATAAACCGTGGCCTTCACCACAGAGGGTCCGTGGTTGCCTCTGTCTCAGCATTCTATGGTTCTTCTTTCTTCTCCATGGGTATGGTGACTTAAAGGCATCCATGAGGAGTCAAAACACGCTCAATTGGGGTCAAAGTAAGGGTAAAAGGTCCAAATACCTACAAAATACAAAAAGAGCCATACCCAAATGTAAAACGGGAAAAGGAATATCGATTATAACATAAAGTTCATAATTCTCCCAAAAAATACAGCAAATGAAGTGTACTGTAAGCATCTATCAAACTCTCCCATACTTAAACCGTTGCTTATCCTCAAGCAACTATGAAAACCAAAACTACAATGAAGAATCTTTTCAGGTAAACATAAGTAGCAACATCAATAGCCTACCACCCTAAGAAGCTAGCCCAAAAGTGATGAAAAATATTGCAAAACAAATAAGCGAATGAAGTTTTCAAAATAAGAACAAATACCATCATATCAAACATTGAATCAATCACTCAAATCAGCTTAAACAATCATATTGGCACATAAAATAGGAAGAGCTAAAAGAATCGATAGGCCATCACTTTAGGGATGAAGCACTCATCATTCATGTGTTTAAAAATATAATGCGGTTCACTCAAATCTCAATCTAAAGAACCAAATCTACCATAAGTTTAACAAGACTCTCAAATTCGCCACCATGAAAATGCAACGCATGGTAGACAATCATGGGGACTTTGATAGGGTTGTAACGGGGCTATGGGTAAGGGTAGGAGGGGAATAAATATGTTGAGATTTGTGGAGCTCAAAACCAAAGACTATGAGTATGAATTATCTTCACCCAACTTTTCACAAAAATACTCCTCACATCAACACCAATATGTCTCAAATACACAAAATAACACCGAGTTGGTCGAGTATGCGAAAAAGTGTTGAAGCATAATATGAAATCTATACCAAATCCTTGTAGTATTTTGCTTCTCTTTTTGTTTTTCTTTCAACATTTTTCTTTCTTCTTTTCCTTTGGATTTTCTTTTGATTTTGCTTTTTGTTCCCTTTTTCGATTCGTTTTTTTAAGAGAAGAGAACGATTATGGCAAGAGAAATTGTGCACTTTTCAACACTTTTTCTAACAACTTGCAAAATTCAACCCAAATGACACCAAATAAAACATTGCATGAATCTCTTATTGCATACAAACAAACCACACCAAACAATAACGTCATTATCCACCAACTACTCTCAATTACTAATGAAACTCTATAGTCTTGTCTAAAAAGGTAGAATATGTACTTGGCCAAGGTTCGATATTATACGTTTGCATCAAGAAAAAGGAAGGTCAAGGCTCAATGGGGGTAGCAAAGTATAAATCATAAAAGGGATGGTTATTTGGCCAATATAGCTGTTAAAATCAAATAATAGCTCAATCATATTGCCTAAACATGCATGCTAAATGTAAACTCGAACAAAAGTCAAAGCAATTTTTAGAGATTTGAAATCAAGGAAGAGCTACACATGAAGAAGAATATGAGACTAAAATGATAAATTAGTCCAAATAAGGCTCAAAATCTCGCAAAACAACTACCAAAGCTCAATTAGCTCATTAGATCACATGTGCCAAATATTCATGCAAAGACTCATTGAGTAATCGAATCGTAGTCAACATGACGGACAAAACATTAAGCACATTCCAAAAACTTATAATCAAACATTTATTCACAAATGGGATAACGAAAAGGGTCAAAATAAGCCAAATAAAGCTACTTAGTCTAAGATTCATATTGGAAGATTTTATTGTTGTTTGTATGTTCTCTTTTTTTTTTGTTTTTATTTTTTTATTTTTCAACACTCTAAAATACAACTAAAAATTGAAAATACAAAAATAAAGCTAAAACTAAGAAAAGAAATCTAAAAATAGAAAGAAAAACAAAATGATCAATGAAAAATGCAAATACTCCTAAATGCATGACTTAAAATGCAAAATACTCATGCATCTACATCACATACACATATTCACATATATATCCCCTATGCTTGGACAAAACATTGTCATCAATGCAAGGACATACAAATCAATGGGGAAGAAAAAGAAGAACTAAAAAGGAGGAGAAGGGGGACAAGAAGGAGGGTGGGGATGAGAAATATGCCAGCCGCGCTAAGTCTCTAAATAGGTCCTAAAGTCTTGGAAGTATTAGTTTTGGGAAGCAATAATCCCACAAAGCTCATCATGCCGCTCCTGAACAAAGTTACGAAGTGCGATATGTTCAATTTGAATGTAAGTTCGGAGGGATGCTTGCTTCTCTTAAATGGACTGAAGGGTAGTATGCAAACCAGCATAATCAGAAGAGAAGGCTGGTTGGAAAGAACTAGAGGCCCTTAGGTGAGGCGAGCGAGGAGGTAGCGGGTTGGGCCAACTCTTCATCCCCCGACAAAAATATAGATTGGCTTGGTTCAAGAGAGTGGTTCGTTCAACATCAAGGAGAGGCATGAGACGATTTCTAGGATAAATCCAACAAACACGCCTAGCCTCTACCTTACAAAATTTCATTTGTTCAAAAGTGACTAAGTTCAACTGCTCGAAACTGAAAACTCTATCATCAGGGTTCAGTTTTCTTCCAACAAACCTAGCAATGAGGGTAATAAGGCCCCTAATCATAATCCTATATACGGAACTAATGGCCACACTATGCAACCAATTAATCAAGGATGAACTGGGGTCAAGTCAATCACCTTGGAGCATGACATAAGAAATACAATTCAAACAGGTGATGCACATTCAAACTATCCTCCCTCGCAAACAAACTACAAGCAAGCAATCATTTGGCCACTCGAATACAGGGGTTTCTAATAACAGTGCCTTTGGAGTTACTTGTATCATACTGATGATCCCAAGAAATTTCATTCCAAAATGCATGTGGATTAAATTCTTTATGGAAAATGTCGATAAGGCAAGTCTATACTCGACGGAAAACCAAGTATGCTATTAAAGGTACTTATGTTTAGTTCATAGAACTCCTTATTTAGATAGAAGGAAATGTATCCTTATTGACAACGAGGCCCACTCGTAACCTCCACATACAACGTGCTCAAAAATTTAAGGGTGAAGTCACGATAATGTGGTGCCTAATCTCTAAAAATTGCCCCATACCTCCTCTAGCAAACAACTAACGTATATCATCCAACAAATCCAATCTAGTCAACAAATTCTCATCATAATTATTAGTAGCAACAATTAGCTTAGTACTCAAATTATTGTACCCAGCAATATGCTCGGGATGTGTTAAACCAAGGGGGTTAAAGACATTACATTGGTTTCGTGCATTGGCTGAGGTTTAGGAAGTACAGGGTGCTCGTTAGGGTGCTTGACTGGATGTCCCTGCCTCTCAATTGGTTCTTGCCTTCTTCTTGGATGCCATTGAAATGGTAAACGGACAAGTGAAAGCTTGAAACTCTAACTAAAGTGAAAATGGAAAAGAAAATAACTAAAAATGCAAAATTTATGAAAATCAAGGTGAAATGGGAAGAAATATGGAAGGAAAAGAGAGAATTTAAAAGAATGGGAGGGTGAAGTGGAGTTAGTGAATTTTGGAGTATGAAGATGGGTAGAATGCAAGAGAAAGAAGATAAGAGAAGAGAAATTTCAAGGAGATTTAGTGTAAAACGGAAGAAAGTAAGAAGAAACGGAAGAAATTTGATGAAAAATGACGAAAATTTGAAGGTTTAGGTGTGGGTGGTTGTGGAAGTTACAAAGAGAGAATGAGAGAGTTTAAAGGGAGAAGGACGAAAGGTAGAAGAAAGTGAAGGTGTGCTTGGGTCAAAGGGCTTGAAAAACCCTTGTTCGCAGACGAAGAGCCTCACCATGGACCATGGGGTCTACCACAAAGGCTCTATGGTGCCCTCTGTCTCTGTGTTTTCTTAATTTTTTTCTGGCAACTGCTCCATGGGGATGCTCGTTGGGGCGCTTGACTAGATGTCCCCACTTCTCAGCTGGTTCTTGCCTTCTTCTTAGATGCCATTGAAATGGTAAATGGATGGGTGAAAGCTTGAAAGTCTAAGTAAAGTGAAAATGGAAAAGAAAATAACCAAAAATGCAAAATTTGTGAAAATCAAGGTGAAATGGGAAGAAATATGAAAGAAAAAGAGGAATTTGAAAGAATGGGAGGGTGAAGTGGAGTTGGTGAATTTTGGAGTATAAAGATGGGTAGAATGCAAGAGAAAGAGGACAAGACAAGAGAAATTTCAAGGAGATTTAGTGTAAAACTAAGGATGGCAACGGGGTGGGGTTTCCCCGACCCCGTCGGGGCCCCGCCCCGCAGCGGGGAAAATTCCCCGGACCCACCAGGGACGGGGGAAAATTCCTCCCCCGGCTACGGGGACGGGGGCGGGGCGGGGGAAAATTCCTCCCCGTCCCCAGACCCGCTCCCTGTCGGGGAAATATACCCGTTTTTCCGCCCCAAAAATTAATTAAAATTACATATATATATCCTTAATTTATTAGTTTAATTTTTCTTTTTTGTTTAGGACTTATTGTTTGATTATTTTAATATTGAGCTCGTAATTTTTATCGTAATTGGGCTTGCATTTTGTGTGATCTCTCACTAAAATTCGAGGAAACGGGGCCCGACGGGGAACGGGGTCCCCGACGGGGCGGGGATAGGGGGAAAACCATCCCCAACAGCGGGGGCGGGGGCGGGGGCAGGGAGTTGAGCGGCGGCAGGGGCGGGGGAATATTCCCCCGTCCCCGCCCCGCCCCGTTGCCATCTCTATGTAAAACTGAAGAAAATAAGAAGAAACGGGAGAAATTTGATAAAAAATGATGAAAATTTGAAGGTTTGGATGTGGGCGGTTGTGGAAGTTACAGAGAGAGAATGAGAGGGTTTAGAGGGAGAAGGACCAAACGTAGAAGACAGTGAAGGGGTGCTCAGGTCAAAGGGTGTGAAAAACCCTTAACCGCAAACGAAGAGCCTCACCATGGACCATAGGGTCCACTACGAAGGGTCCATGGTGACCTCTGTCTCTGTGTTTTCTTAATTTTTTTCTAGCAACTGCTCCATGGACCCGATTGGACATCACGAGGGGTCCATAGAGAGCTCTGGCATAGCTACTAAGACTCTCTTTTTTTGTGATTTTTTGATGATTTTTCACTCTTCTTTTTGCTTCTTTTTTCCCCTTCAAAGAAAAATAATACACTATATACAATCAAAGAAAAGAAAAACTAGAAAACAGGAAAAAATTTGGGTTACCTCCAAGGGAGCGCTCCTTTAGGAATAGGGGCTCGATCATTTCTTCTTGGAGGGCTCGGGATTAAAAAGGTGGTGAACAGTAGGCTTGTCAGTGGGGTCCCCCACATCTCCTAATTTTCCTTTATCACGGACCTCGAAATCAAACTCTCGCACTAGAAGGTATGTACCATCTCAAAAGCTCAGGAAGAATGTCCTTCTTCGCCATCAAGTGACTCCATTTAACGTAATCCATGTATAGAATGAATTTGTGGTGGGCTCCATTGGACGGGCCACCACTAAGCCCGACTCCTAACACTACGAAAAATAATGCATTCTCCTGTATTTATATCACCACACTTAATTAAAGTGTGGGGAGAAAAATGATAAGCTTTGGTGGTTTTCTCGATTCCACATTTAACAAGTGTGGGTAAATTATGAACCTATTCCTATACTTATTAAGTGCGGAGAATTAAAAAGATCTTTATAATTACTTTTTATTATACTAATAAGGCAATTTGTACAAAATATTTCAATATTTGTATCTAAATATATTGTGCGAAGATATGTGGGATCGAGATTAGTAGAATCAGATGATTTATGAGCAGACTCGATTTAATAAATGAGACAAAGCAATTGATCAAAACCAAAAAAAAAAAAGAAAGAGAGAAAAGGGGCCCTCAGGCCCCTTTCTTCCTCACAAAAACACAGGCAGAAAGGGGGGCTTCGAACAGGCTCAGCTCCTCCTCCTCCTCCTCCTCCTAATCCTAGGCAATCAATAGATATAGAGAGAGAGAGAGAGAGAGAGAGAGAGAGACAGAGAGACAGAGAGAGAGAGAGAGAGCAGGCAGGGGCAAGGCGCAGTGGTGGCCGGCCAGATTACAGCGTCACCATTGACTGGGCTCGAGCCTAGTGACACGTGAGATCGGGTGCGAAACTAGGGTTTTGAAAACCTGTCACCACCACTATTGTACCCACTGAACCAGAGGAAGAGAGCGAAAGAGAGAGCTAAAGTGGGTACAATTCGCACAGTAGTAGTTGCATGGACAGATGGGTGTGAATTCGCAGCCTTCAACAACAACTTTGAGTTAGTGAGTCAATTCAGACAATTTTGGGGGTGTGTGACAGCAGCAAGAGAGTTGAAATTCTGGTTTTGAAGCATCCAAATCGAGCCCAAAAGCCCTTAGAACGGGTCCTTAGCTTGGATTCGAGGTAGATTTTCTCTTCCTTTTGATTATAGTAATTTCAAACGAATTTAACGATTTTAGGTAGTTTATGTATAAATCCTGAAATTATATCAGTAATTGGAAGCCTTAAGTTTGAATTAAAGTGAAAATGGTGTTGATATTGATTTAGAGTTCTTGCATGTGAAGTAATGCATAGTTTGCTAACTTGGCAATTTGAGGAATTGTAGAGCAAACCAAATTGTGCTTTAATGTTATTGCTAGATCAGTGTGGATATGCTTAAATTCTGTTTTTGGTGATTGATATAAATGCTATGCTTGTGGATATTGGTTTCGTGAATTAATCGATTGATTTATTATGATATTGAACCGAGCTTTGGATGCCCTGAGGTGAAACTAATGAGTGATTGGAGTTTTTTGTCATTGGTGCTATGTGAGGAGGGAGCTTGGGCTTGATATTAATCACAATCATGTGAATTACAAAGTATTTGGGATATTAGGTTGATTCTACTGAAACTATTCCTATGAAGTGATACGGATGTGCTATTTATAAACCCCTCCCCTCTTAAATTGTTTAAAAGATGCTATGTGTATGGTTCATAAACTTTAGAAATCTTTAAAAGTGTCATCAAAAGCTTGTTTTCATAATCTCAAATGTTTTTAAATGTTCACCAATTGCTTGTTCGATTGCTAAGACGTTTATAATCTAAAATGAGCCTAAATCGTCGAACTACTTAGTGAGTGATTCAACTGAATAGTCGACAGGTCTAGGAAGTTATAAAGCAATCAAGTAATGAGATTGAAAATGTTTTAAGGCTTTGGTATGTGTTATATCTCTTTCTTTGAGTTTAAAAGGATTTAAACGAACTGAAAAAGGGCAACTAAAGGTGTTAATTATGAAACCTCGTTTGAATTGTATGCCAGCCAATTACTTAGGATTTGGTATGTATTATATCTCGTTTGAGCAGTTGATTGCTCCCTAGGATTTAGGGGTTGATTGAACGTATAGCTTTTCTCCCTCTCTCTTTTTCATTTTCAGAAACTGAGTGGTTCTTGTTTCTGGTCTTTACCTTCAGCTTATTTTGGTTGCTTCGACATTGGCTGACTCAGGCTTTTCAGGGAGTGGGAGGAACCCTTAGATGCAATTTGGCCATTTTGTTCCTTCAATTTTTATTGTTGATTGTTTCAAGTGCTAAATGCGAACATTTTCTTTTTCCTTATTTCTTTTTTTAAATCGAGACTAAGTGCTAACATTTTCAATTGGCTTATCCACTTTTAGCCTATCCACTTTTAGCCTTTTCTTCACTATAACACTCTCTAAACGGCTGTTGTTCCTTCCCACCTATTTCTCGATTGAAGATTTTGGGTCTGTTTCTAATGTCATCAGAGTTGTGCTGAAGTAGGCATGGCTTCTATTTTGATCAGGGAAGTAGAGGGGATAATGGAAAATTAGTTTGATCAGGATATCATCTTGATGCTGCAGTTTTCCCTCAGAAGTTTGTTAGAAGTCTTAGCTCCTATGAAGTGCCATTTGCTTAGGAAGTTCCACAGGGCAAAATTTGGACTTTGTAATAATTTGCACAAAAAGACAAAAAGCTGACTGCAGATGTTGCATCTTTAGATGGGATTTGAGTCGCAAGGGGTGACATGATTCTTCATTGTCATTATGCTGGAGCTCTTGTTAGCTTTCAGTTGCAAATATTTTGTTCCTATTTTCCTGCTAACTTGTCAAACATCATCATCTGCTAGGTCTGGACGGCTACTTTGGAAGAGAGGTTGAGCAAAAAGCCATTGGAGTTATTACCCATCATCTTTTGGATCATGTAGTTTGGGAGAATAGGAGGCTTATGGTTTGAAGCACCAATACAGTGTGTCTTCTGAAGTGATCATGACTTCATTTTTTCTGAAACAAGAGGGCTTTTGTACTTCTTTTTTCAGAAATTATTTTTTTTGGAATAGAAGGTTTATGGTCTAGGCTCTCCCTTATTTGTTATTGTTAATATGATCTTTCCCTTTCCTCCCGCAGGAAAAAAAAAGCCCTTGGTGCCCCCAGATTGAGTTGATAAAAGAGGTATTTATATATACCCTTTTGAGGTAAAGTGAAATAGTTTTTTTAATCCTTACATTTTTCAAATAATGTTCGCCACCATCTCCTTTGCATGAAACATAGTTTTACAAAATTTCCCTTTGTCTTTGTAGGTTAGAATTATAAACAAGGGATAATTTTTTTAAACCTTGTTAAATTAAGAAAGAGGTAAGGAAAAAATTTAATAAAGTTTAGGAAATAAATTTAGAATAAACTTATTTGATTATTTAATGTTTTTAATACTAGATCTCTTCTTTTTTTGGAGAGAAATAGATAGAGCATTTCGTTCCCACTTTGAGAAAAATTACGCTCTTGTACAAATCTTTAAGGGAGAGCCTAGACCCAAGCCTTCAAGACAAGAAGCTCGCCAAAACTTGTTGCACTTTTCCCTTCTTACAAATCTTGCATAAAAAATGTATTCTACTAAGAAGTAAGTAGTTAAGACTTTCAAAGAGCACTTGAGGAAATTGTTGCACATTTGAAACATCTCTTATTCCTTTCACCCCAAATGCAGTTGGTGACAATGGCAGGCATTAAAACACATGTTGCTTAGTCTTCCACTTCTTCCATCTTTTAGTAAATACGATCTTGAGTGGTATTTATATTTGCAGTGAGATTAAGTGAGCTGAGCCTTTTGGCATAATGCACTGATTGTACCAGCATTTGGAAAAGAGATTATCATGGAATTCTTGTTGTTCCAAACATAGGCACAGATATTGCCTTGTACTTGCAGTCTTATTTTAATCAATCCGTCTAAGGTACGAAGCTTATCTAAGCTCATCCTCCAGAGGCATATGGAATGCCTGGGATATTGAATCTATTCCACGTAGTCTGAGCCAAGGGAGATTTATTTGTAAGACCTTGAAGGCATTGATATCCACTAGTAATGGAGTACTATGCAGAAGAAGATGCAGTCGAGGTCCTAGAATTATAGCCTTTTGCTAAGAGATCCCTGACTTTAACAATCTTTTTCCAATACCAGGATGCATTTCCAGATTTTAAAACCCCCCAAACACCTTGCTTCTTAGATAGATTCCATAAATCCATTTAAGCCCTAAGCATATTTTATGAACTACTATCCTACTACAAATGTTTAGCCACAGCTGCAAGATTCGATCTATCACATTTTTTGGTCCCCAATCCTCCTGCAAATTTTGGGTAGATAGAGTCCCAAGACACTGGAGGAGCTTGTTGTATGTAGCAGTTTGAGTCCATAGAAAATTTCTGCAAATGTTCTCAATATCCTTTGTAACATACTAGGGTAGTACAAACAAAGATGACCAACATGTGTGCAGGAAATCTAGGATTGAATTCATCAGCTGTAGTATTCCTGCATAAAAGAGAGTTCTAGAGGTTATTGAGAACATGATCTCTGTCTTGAATTGCATTTCCAGCAATAAAAGCTTATGATTTATGTGCAGTAATCTTCATGGCTTTAGAAAACAAGAGGAAAGCTTTTGTCACAATTTGAATTGCAGCTATATGTGCTTTGTAAAACAGCATTAAATCATCAGCAAAGCACAAGTTGATGAGTTTTAACTTTTGGCAGAGAGGATGGAACCTAAAAGGATTTTAACTGGCAGAAAGCCTAAGGGTTTGTGTTAGGTATTCCATCACTAATGCAAAGATGAGAGGGGATAAGGGATTCCCTTGAGACAAGCCTTTCCTTGCTTTGAACCATCTATGGTTATTCCTATTTATGCACAAGGTAAAGCTACTGGAAATTATAGGAGCAAGAATCCACTCTCTGAATTAAGGTGGTGACTTCAATGTTGTTAGCCGCCCTTGCCCCCGATATATCTATTGGGGACGGAATGTCTTGGGCTATGCCTAGGCTTTACGACTTCATTGATTCTCATTGACACTCCTTTAGAAGGTGCCCACTATACTTATTCTGAGCACAAGAAGGCCCTGTTTGATCTGGTATTGATTAGTTCTATTTGTAACTGATTATCCCAATCACATCTAGGGCGTTTATCAAGTTATCCTTCCAAAGATTACTTCACTTAGGTTTTCGAGTGGGGGAAGTTCTATAAAGCAAATGCCCTTTTGTAATTGGAAAATATGTCGCTTGAAGCGGAAGGATTTTGTGAACCTGTGAAATTCTTTTTGGAAGAACTTAATCTGTCTGACCCTCTGGTAAGTCTTTTTGAGCAGCTCTGTAGGTGGCATTTATCTTCTTGTGATCCTCTAGTAAATCATGTCTTGAGGTATGTTAATGATTTCTTTTTTGTTCTTATATGTACTTTTCTATAGTTGGTTGAACTCTGTTGTGCGTCTTTAAACTTGATTCTGCTCAGTTTGCATCTTGATTAATCTCTTTGGTGATCTTTTTTAATAATTCATTTTTTTTGTGTGTTTTAATTGTCTAACAGGTTGCATTTCTGGAGCTAGCATTTCACAGTGAAGAAAACAAAGATGGAGATTTTTTTATATATTATTGGATGTTAGGCATGTTTTCAAAGTATAGTTTTAGGTAGTATATAGAGCAATAAAATGTTCAATCAGCTACCTACAATAAAAAAATTAGCAGGATAGATTCAAAACAATGCAAGAATATCTAGTTTTGATTACCTTAATCTTTGTTGTTATGTCTACAATTAATTTTTTTAGGAACTAATGTGTAAATTATTTAATTGATGTTTGATCTATTTTAATTTGTTAGTTTGTTAATTCTATTCATTTATGTAGGGTGATGCGTGCTGATAATTAGTATAAAACTTGTTAATTAAAAAAAGAACAATTGTATACAATTGTTCTATTTTTAACTTAATAAGTTTTATATTAGTTACTAATATTATTTTTTAAAAAACTAAAACGATACTAGGAACACTTTTAAATGTGGGAAAAATTATGACTTCGTACATCTTTTAGAGTGGGCATAGCGTAAAATGGCTACACATAAATTGTGGATAATTAGTACTTACTCTGCATTTATAAGTGTGGAAAAAATAGCTCTACCCGCATTTTCATTAAATGTGGAGAACACTTCCACACACTTAACTTCTCCACATTTATCTTAAGTGTGGGCAACTGCTATTTCTACGCTTATAAGTACGGTTATTAGCAAAATTAAATGTGGAGGAAAGCAACCTTTTTTGTGGTGTAAGTCAAAGTTACACTCGATATAATCAATAGGAGGCATAAACTGCATTACTTGAACAACCTGTAATAAGAACTCATGGATACCCCATTAGTAGCATGAGTCTCGTCCTCGACAATGCTAGGTGGCACAGGTGCATTAAACTTCACCCTAGTGTAATCTAGGCTGAGGCCTTCAGGTGTAACACATACGAACACAAAAGGGTAAACATGCCATAATCATCAAATAAGCCAATCTCATGAAAATCTATATCTTCTTCTAAAGCAGATGAAAGAGAGGGGATATTCTAGTTATCAAACAAGATAAGTTCACCATGACATTCCCTTACGTCGAATGTCTAACATCCTCCCTTCACATCAACTTTGCAACCAGAAGTGGCTAAGAAGGGTCGCCCTAGAATAATCTGGACATATGTGTCTATAGCCATATCTAAGATGATAAAGTCATCAAGCACATAAAAATATCCTACTTTTATGGGAACATTCTCTAAAATACCCAAAGGGCACTTCATGGAACCATCCGCGAATTGAAGTGAAATAGGTGTTAATTGGAACTCTTCTAAACCAAGCTTCTGGAAAATGGAATAGGGCACAAGACTAACACTTGCACCAAGATCCTGCAAGGCCCTATTGATCCTCACTTGACCGACCATACGAGGAATAGAGAAGCTACCTGGGTCTTTAAATTTAGGGGGAAACTCTTCAGGTACCACCACATCATGCAACCCTCCAAAGGGTGGGATCTCAAACTCCGCATTTTCACCTCACTTTCAGCTCTAGGCACCTTTCCACTGTCCTCAAGCTTTATACTCGTAGACTCCTCTACCCTACCTTTCAAGGTAATACAGTTACACTACTCACGTGGATTTGTCTCGGGCTTACTAGGAAGTCTGCTCGGGGGTGTAGATGAAGAAGTAGCTTGTTAGGTAATTTAAGCTTCTATCACCTTAGTATGACTAGTAACCACATCAACCTTAGATGCTAATTGCTTAATATACTCATCTTGCTTTTATTGCACCAGAAGCATATTCTCCATCATGGTTTCTAAGTTAGATTTTTGAGGTTTTTATTGGGGTCTTTGAAATCCAGGGGGTGGTCTAAAGTTCATTTGAGGCATAGAAGGGACATTAGACCTATAGAAAAAATTGGGGTGATTCCTCCAACCAGGATTATAGGTGTTGCAGAATGGGTCATTGGTTTGTCTAGGATTAAAATTATTAATGTAGTTAACTGGTTCACTAACATCTTGAGCAAATGGAAATTTGACTTAACAATTCACAATCAAATAATCAATAGACTCACAGATTTCACATGATAGGGAAGAGGTACTTGAACTAATAGAATTAACATTGAATCTTTCTAGCCTTTGAGACATGGCATCTACCGCAGCAGAAAGTATAGAGATAGTATAAAGTTCTAACTTATCTCCAACCCTCTTGGGTTGACTTATCTTATTAGATCATTGGTAGTTATTTAGTGTCATCTGTTCAATAAGATTGTAGGCATTGTCTTCAGTCTTGTTCATGAGTGTACCTCCCACTGCTGCGTCTATAATAGACCTCACTGGTTGGGTAACTCCATTATTAAAAGCTTGCCTAAAATCCACTGTTGAAGCCATGATGTGGACATAGCCTCAATAAGTCTTTAAAATGCTCCCAGACTTCATATAACGATTCATCCTCCATATGAATGAAAGTGGTGATTTGGTTTCTCAAACTTACCATCTTGTTAGGAGGAAATAATTTTGTAAGAAAGGCTTTGGCGATGCATCCCAAAGGCAAAGAATATAACCACGCTCTTACCTTATCCCTAATGAAAAGGGAAATAACTGCAATCGTATAGCATTAATAGAAACCCTTTGAGTTTTAACATGTTGCACACCTCTAAGAATATCGAGAGGCATAAGTTAGGATCTTCTAGCGGGGTGCCTCCAAATTGGGATTGTTGCACCATGGAAATAAGAGCTACCTTGAGCTCAAAGTTATGGCTTCCATGTGGGGTTGAGCAACATTAGAGGCAATGCCTTGCACCCCCGGGGTGACAAAATCCCGAAGCATCCTTCTTTGATCATCTCCTCCTCCTGCCATCGTCAAAGAGGCTTATTGAGCTTTGACTCTTTGCTCATCTAACTTCAATTTCTTCCTCCTAGAGTGAAAAGTCTTTTTTATTTCTAGATCAAATTCAAACGAAAAGGGACTTCGCATATAAGTGGAAATATCCTGGAAAAATCACCACAAAACACTACCAGCGCAAATCAAGAAAATACAATGAAAAAGAAAAAGACAAAAAATACTTAGTCAATCTAAATAGACGAACTCAATATCCACTAATTAGTCCCCGGCAATGGTACTAAAAACTTGATTGCTATCACAAGTGCACGGTTGTTGCAGTATAGTTTTAATATCAGTTTCACAGAGACCAAGTGTAATCTATCGAGTTTTAACCTATTATGAAAGGCTAAGCAACTAAATTTTCAATGGGTTGTCTCAACTATTTCTATTTAACTATTAAAAATTCAATCGAATTAAAAATATCTAGCGAATTATTTCGCCTAGTAAAGAGTTGAATCGTTGAAATTTAAATATGCACTTTATTTAGACTGGATGATTCAACGGAGTGCAATCAAACTAAAAATTCAATCTTTTATTTCAAAACAAGCCGAATTACATGAACTAAACTAATTAACATTCTTTCAAGTATCCTTAGTTTAGTCTTGGTTATGGATTTTTGATTGTTAGAATTTTCCTCTCAATGAACAACTCTCTTTCAAGTAGTTGTTAAATTGAGTTCTAACTTATTGTTCTAATAGTGAGTTTCTCCTTCCAGTAGTTCACTCAACTATCTAGTGTATGCAAGCAAATATGGCCAAAATTTACTCACAACTATTCATCCATAAGATAAAATTCAATTAAACCAATTTTGATAAAGCACAAATATTAAAAATTAGAGATCTAACATCAATACTTTGGCTAACAAGTTCCCAGATTAAGAAACACTACTGATACAAAATTGAAATAATGAACATCTAAATAAAAGTTTATGAAGTGATTAGAAAAGGAAGAAAACATAGCATCTATGGTGGTCTTCAACGGCTTCCTAAACTCTAAGCCTTTCAGTGCCAATCTTCCACTCCAATTCCTTCTCTTACTCTAGAGAAAACTTGGAAACAATCCTAAAACTAATGATGAAAATGAGTGTTAGATGTCCTGTTTTTCTATGCTTGCTCCTCTTTGCAGCTGAAAAAACCCGTATTTAATCATGAACTTGGCTGTCCTCAACCACAAGATGAAGGAAGATGATAAGGCAAACAGTTTCAACTTCATCACAGTGACCTTTACCATGGAAGGTCTGCGGTTGCCTCTTTCTCAGCATTCTCTGGTTCTTCTTTCTTCTCCACAGTTATGGTAACTTAGCGACATCCATGGGGAGCCAAAACACACTCAATTGGGTCAAAGTAAGGGCAAAAATGTCCAAACTAAGCAAAATACAGAAAAGGACCATATCCAAGTGTAAAATGGCAAAATGAGTATAGATTATGATATAAAGTTCATAATTCTACCTAAAAATGTAGCAAAATGACCCCAAAATGAAGTGTTCTCTAAGGATTTATCAGAGTCTCTCCTTTAATCATTATGCATGTGGTGAAAAAATCTATTTCCTTTATAACATAAAGATGGTTGATTGCCAACGAAGTGGTGTTTATCTTTATCTTGGCATAACATTTGTATTGTTCTTAGTCTTACACTTAAAAAAATCCACACAAATTTTATTCTCTTCCCTTTTGTTGATCCAAACTTTGAGCAACTTTGTGCAAAGATTTGGTGAGAAGCTTATTCTATCCAATTTTGGTGAGCATTCTTGAGCCTTAATCTCCTAATCTCCTTGGTTGCTTGATATTCAATCTAAGGAAGAACTAACCTTGCTGGTCTTGGTTGACTGGTGTTGGCCTTAGAGGATCATCCTCATCAAAGACAGTCCAAGTCTTTCACGATTTTTTTTAACTCGTTATTTCAGCATGCTCATTGGAGTACCACAACCATATATTGAAGACTTTTCCATTTCTAGACGACTGGACTTGCCAGGTGAACATGAGGCATACATTGAAAGCTTCCTCCTATGGCTGCTATTTCCACTACTTGATAAACTAACCTAGGTCGTTGTTGCGTAAACTTGCTTATATGGCCTTCACAAAATCAATCTATGCCTTCTTGATTTTGCTGCAGTTAAAAATAGCATGTTCATTATCCTTCACATGTGGATTACTTATCTCACAGATGTTTGATTCTAGGAGATGTCGATGCCTTGGACTTTAGTAGGGTGGGTGTTAGAACGTATTCTCCACCAAAATTATTTTGACTTTAGGAAGAGTATTTGTGTTACAAATGATATGCCAAAACCACTTAAAGTCATCAAAATTACTAACTAAGGCGAAGCGGTAAGCAGTTTTGGCCAAGAAAAGTCTATTATCCAATTAGGCCCAAACCAATCGATCTAGTAGCCTTCTTATGCTCACGGGAATTGATAAAATTAGCTTCTGATTCGTCTCATTTACATGGCTCAAAATTCATTTAGCTTTCCAGGTGCTTGTTTCATGGTCAATTCGTTCACTGACTTTATCTTTTCTTTGTGATGGCACTCTATGATAGCGTATTTACTATCTCCATCAATGATTCATGGATTGCCCTAAACATTCATACTTCGTCCGTCCCTATCTCTCCGTATCAATGATTCTATAATTAAACTCTTAGAGGCTAAAATACCCCTCTAAGAGTTACTTGGGACATAACATGATCAAGATGAAATAGCATCATAATTTGGTAACATTTTGCCTTCAGGACCTTTACAAGAGACCCTATGAGCCAAGATTTATCAATCTTGTTCACAAAGTAATGTGTCATTGAGTACATCAAGTTTTCAGAAACCCATGCCACTAAGACACTTTTGTTTACAAAGGTCCTTACAACTTTTTGAATGCATCTTGCTCTTAAAATCCCCCAGTCTCCCTTGTATCTAGTTTTCATAGAATGGAAATTTCAGGAGTAACAAAACAGACTGCCAACAATCAATTTGTCTAGGCAAAAGCACTATGATCATATGAAACACCCTGAAGAAGGATACCTTCTAGCCTAATTGCAAGGGTTTTGGATATAAGTTTATACAATACATTACACATGCCAATAGCACAAAATTCAATCATTTTATGAGGGGACTTGACTTTTTGGATAAGAGTTTTAAGACTTTTATCCACCGTACGAGGGCTACTATGGCCATTAGCAATAAAGGTAACGTAGGAAACAACGTTGCAATACTTTTAAAAAGTAGGGAATGCAGACTATCAAGCTTAGGGTCCTTGTTAGGGCACATCTGAAATAGGATAGCTTTCTTCTCTTCCAAGATATAAGGTTAAGTGAGCATCTCCTTCATTTCACTTGTCACAATGTTTGCAATCTTGCCAAGTGCAGCATGATCTATTACAGGTCATCTTATGTGAACCCCCTTAGCATGCCGTACATTCTGAGTGATGCAGTTCCCTGTTTTGCAATCCCCGCACGCATCCTCCAAACCCATTCTATATGCCACTATTGTGGTTTGTGGCGTAAACAAGGCATATTTCTATCATCATCCCTTAGTTCTACAATTCAGAAGTGCAGTTACCACCATGGTTTGCATTTACAACACAAGTCGTCAATCGTTTATTCAACGGAGAGGCATCCATCAATGGTCTCAATAGGTTGCTACCATCGGATTAAGAAAGTTCCCACCGTAATTTTGTAGTCTCCCCATTTACCCTACCACATACCGAACAAAATTGTCCCGAAACCTGAACCAAACCAAATAAACCCAGACCTAAATCGACAACCAAAGTAGATGAATAGCCAAAAAATTGAAAATGAATATACATACATATATATACATACATACATACATACATATATACATACATATACCATATATACACATACACATACGTGCACATATATATATATATATATATATAT